>JAHKKF010535467.1:21273-173072 GCA_019740295.1 Labeo calbasu | reverse complement strand
TAATATGCGGATTTATTATTAGAATGATCAATGTTGGATAATATCAACAGTTGTGCTGCCAAATATTTTTTGGAACCTGTGTTTTTTTTTTCAGGATTATTTCATGAATAACAAGTTTAAAAAGTACAGTGTTTATTCAAAATTTAAATATTTTATAACAATGTAAATTATTTATTATTAACTTTTAATAAACTTTTAATTATTAACTTAATACATCCTTGGTGAATAAAAGTATTAATTTCTTAAAAAAAAAGAAAAAAGAAAAGAAACAATAAAAATGTACTGACCCCAAACTTTTAAACGGTAGTGTATATATATAATGCTTAAATATCAAATATAATGTAAGATTATTTGTAAGATTATTTTATTATTTATTTAGTATTTACTTAGAACTAATATACTCTTAGCGTTATTTCAAAATGTATTACTAAAATATTTAATAAATAATTTTAGTAAAAATAGTAATAAATAATTATATAATATATATATATATATATTATTTATTATTTATTTATTTATTTTAGCGCATTTATTTCAGTGCATATCCTCTTAGTGTTATTTCAAAATTAAATGTTATTTAATAAAAAATAGTCATACATTTTTTATTATTTTATTATATAATTATTTTATCATTATGTTATTTTATAATTTATTATTTTATTATATAATGTTTTAATAAAAATATTATTTATTATTTGTTATTTCTTTTTTTTCTTTTTTTATTTCAGCACATTTATTTCAGTGCATATATACTATATATAGTGTCTTAATATATTAAAATATGTATATTTAACTGGATTAGCAAACAATTCAGCGAATATAAAAAGCATTACTATACTATTTTATAGTCTGTTTTGATTTTAGTATTTTTTTTAATATACTGGTCACTTACATTAATATTGCGCTTCACAGGCATAAGGTCATCTCCTGAAGTCCGATGTAGAGGAAACATTGTTTTGCTGCACACATCTTAAACAAATTCATCTTCTTCTTCCGTTATCTCTCTCTTTCCTGGCGCAAACTAAACTGAGCCTAAAAGGACTCTGGAGAGGCTATAAATGCATTTCCCACCTGTGAACCATCCTTTCAGAAAAAGAGGGCTACTAATAGGCTGTTTCACTCAGCTGCAGGCGTGCAGCTCATCTCGCCGCAGGCCTCTACTTGTACCCGTGATACCGTTGTCCTGTGAACACACACATGGCAGAAGAATGATAGGGCTTCCTCTTATGTGAAGAGTGAAATGTGGTTGGCTAATATAGCTGTGATTGATTTGTGCGTATGAGTGGCTGTGTGGAACATAATGGTCTGAAATGGGCACTCCTGCAGTACTGGAATGTTTCGGTCGTTCTCGGGGTCCACAACGATCTTATCGTTTGGTCAGACCGTTTCAGCGCATCCGATGCCACCCAGAGACGCAGCTTCGTCCTTGTCTCTGTATGTATATCCCAGCCATGTTTTCTGACTTAAAAAGGTCATAAACCTTCAGTTCTTCCGCATACAGCACATATGATTGCACACTTTTATTTGTACATTGTTTGAAACATGAAGCATCATGACTCAATTCCATTAAAACAATGACTGTTCTTATAAGTCCATTATCAAGACAAAACATCACTGTTTATCTAATTTGTTATTATGCGTTTCCCAGAATTGTGTACTATTTTCTGTCTTTGAAGTGTTATACTGTTGCCTTCCTCTGCTTTTAAACAATGTCTTTTTTGTTTTCTCTCAGTCCCTCGTGTGAACGGTCACTCGAAATCGGAGCGGGCCAATCGTGACTCAGCTGTTGGCTATGACAGCGCATCAGTGATGAGCAGTGAGCTGGAATCCAGCTCTTTCATTGACAGCGAGGAAGATGAGGACGCCAGCAGGTCAGAAGTTGCTCAATGTTTCATTTCACAACAAGTACATGCGAATTTTATTTTGCCAGAATGCAGGATTAATTTCCTTTCAAACAATGACTACTTATTTGCCCACTGGCATGACATTTCCATTTAATTTAATTTGTAAAGCTGGCCAAAGAATTAAATATGAATGTGATCTTTAAAATTAAATTTGAAATATGGTTCATCAGTTGAAATCTTACATTTGTTCCCATAGTTAATGCAGTCATGATTAATATTAAAACTCCTATTTTGTCCTAATGAAATTGAAAAAAAATAAAAAATCATTTTTTTTTTTCAAAAAATATAAAAAAATTGCAGATATCCAGTATTCAGTATTAAACAACTTTTTCCACCTTTATGGACTTTTGCCACTGACCTACACATTAATTTTCTTCTGGTGTTTGATTTAACTTCTCATTGGGTTAAAATTAATTTTATTTAAATAATACTACTCAGTTTCTTCTTCTTCTCCAGAAAGAATCGCATTTTTGAGGGCCTAAACATGCTCGAAAAATCATGAAACTCTGCAAAAAGTGGTGAAAATTTACATCTGATATGGGTTTCAGAAGTGGATTTGTTAAAATTGCTTAATAGCGCCACCTATACACTTTCAGCGAAGTACCCCTCGAGCTACGAAATTAGGTAGACACATGTAACACACCAATACCTACAAAAAAGTTTCTCGGTACGAAATCCGAAACCCAACAGGAAGTCTGTTATTTTGAATTTTCTCGTTAGTTAGTTAGTTCGAGTTTTCCTTCTTTTCCACAGTTTTCTTCGCTTTTAAATAGCTTGTAAATGCCCGTGCGCATTTTTTACTTTCACTTTCAAATTAGCATCAGTTTGGCATCAATTGATTAAATGTCCGATCTGCACCAAAATTCACGTTTAATAAGAGTCCTGTCCTGAAGACATGCCCATGCCCATATTCAGTTATAGTCATAGGGCCACCTGCTGGCAACAGAAAGTGACATGTTTTACGCTGTAACAGACTCCTCCCAAAGATTTAATAACATCAACATTATATTTGATATTTGAATTTAACATTAAAACTGCAGCTATTCGATAAGACTCCTAGCCTGAACACATCTAAAGGCCAATATACTGTTACAATCGTAGCGCCACCTGCTGGCAACAGGAAATTACTTGTTTTACACTAACTTAAACATGCAATGTCCAATCTGCACTAGACTTCACATGTTTGGTAAGAGTCCTGGCCCGAAGACATTTAATATTCAGTTGTAATCATAGCGCCACCTGTTGGCAACAGGATATGTCATGTTTTACACTAGCTTAAACATACCTGACATATTCCTCTTATATTTACCACTTTAAATGCATATTGCTCACCGTTTGCTGTTTTCCTAAAGTCAGTGGGTGGCGGTGAGCCAGGGTGCGAGGGCCCTTTCAACGCTAAATTTTGAAATAAAAAAAAAAAAAAATTGTGTTTGAATGCTTCATTCAGAATAAAAGTTATAATGTCAAAATACATTATGCAGCACTATGTTTAATTAAGAATTGGGAACTGAGAATTGACCTTAAAACGGAACTCATATTGGAGATCATGTTTGGCTACCAAAATAAAGCACTTTCATAATAACATGCTGCTTCATTAATGTAGCATTAAACTCTGCCGTGACCTTTCATTTTGTCTGAAGCCACAGACTTAGCAGTTCAACCGAGCAGAGCTCTTCATCACACCTCATGCGTAGACACAAACGCCGACGACGGAGGCAGAAAGTCACCAAAATGGACAGGGTGAGAACTTGGAGGAAAAAGCACACATCTCTGTGTGTTAGTGTTTGATCTGTAGTAATCTTTTGTATGTTCTTTTGACAGTCCTCATCTTTCAGTAGTATTACAGACTCCACAATGAGCCTCAACATTATCACTGTCACTCTCAACATGGGTAAGAGCTTATTCACCAGTTTACTTCCTTCTGTTTCCCATCATCTGTCCCTGTGCCTCCTCCCCCTTTTCTCTTATCTGTCCACTTGGCTAAACTGTACCTCCTGTTTTTTAAGGTCTAGTGTGCACAGCTGTGCTCTAAATATAGATGATCACTTCACTGGAAACAGTCTTATCTCTTTCCTCACAGAGAAGTACAATTTCCTGGGTATCAGTATAGTGGGTCAGAGTAATGACAGAGGAGATGGAGGCATCTATATTGGCTCTATTATGAAGGGTGGAGCGGTAGCAGCTGATGGCAGAATTGAGCCCGGAGACATGCTGTTACAGGTGAAATATTCAGACTTTTAAAAAGATTAAAAATGATACAACATGCATTCAAGTAATTGCCAGTATTCACAATGTTACTTAAAGGGAAATTCTGTCACCATTTACTCACCCTCATGTTATTAGGTAAATACCACTTGAATGTTATCACCAGGAAAAACATTTTGAGTATATCCTCAATGTAATTGCAAAATAGATAATTTACTCTAACAATGATTCTATTAACAGAACTGAAACTGGCCTGTTATTGTAAGTCGCTTCTCTTTTTAGTTTCTAAATGCACTTGTGGAATTGTCAAAGTTTAGTTGGGTCACCTCCCTGTGTTGTAGACTTATTGTGCTTCACTCTCTTTTCTTCCTGGTATAAAAGACCTTTTGGGTGTCATTGACCTCAAAGGACAGAGTGGTGCTTTCAAGACGTAATTTATTTACGTAACAAGGGGTTTTCCTCACCCTGGTGATCTGATTTAGAAACCATAATGTTTAAATGACCCTGTGTTATTAGGTACATTTTGCAGAATGATGACCAACTGACCAGAAAAATCAATATGTATAAACAAACAGGCAGTTTGGTAGTTTGGTAGCCATTCTTTTGGAGAATGAATTCAGCTAAAAGACATTATTAATTACATACCATTTTGCTCCAAACTTATTTGAATTTCCTTCTTATGTGAAACATAAAAGGAGATATTTTTGATAATGTCCTGAACATCCCTTTTCGTGCCATTACAATGAAATAGTACTAAAAATTCACTATGAAAGAAGTCCAACTCAAGTTGCTGTTGACTTAAATTTTGGTCTGTTTATTACACATAGCTATCAGACTTCAGAATCTAGAGCGTAACATCATTTGCTCTACTTTTATGATGCCCTTATGAAAGTTCTTAGTCATATTAGAGCTTGGGAGACCTAGTTTTCATTCACTTTCTTTTATTTAAAAAAGAGTGACCAGGATTCCCTTCAGTTATTCTACTTTTATTTCTGTAGAAGAAACTAACTCGTGAGTTTGGGGGAAACAAAGGATTGTTCATAAAAGAAAGAAAAAAAGAAAAAATCTTCCATTTATTACTCACCCTCATGTCGTTCCTAACACATAAGACCTTTGTTCATCTTCAGAACACATATTAAGATATTTTGATAAAATCCGAGAGCTTTCTGTTATTATTTTTCTTCTTTGCGAACAAAAAGTATTCTCATAGCTTCATAAAATTACGGTTGAACCACTAATGTCACATGGACTATTTTAGCAAGGTCCTTACTACTTTTCGGGGCCTTGAACGTAGTAGTTGCATTGCTGTCTATGCAGGTTCATAAAGCTCTCGGATTTCATCAAAAATATCTGTTATATTTGTTTTCCGAAGATGAACGAAGGTCTTGCGTGTTTGGAATTACATCAGGGTGAGTAATTAATGACAAAATGTAAGTTTTTGGCTGAACTATCCCTCTAAATAGACCGATTTTAGACACATAGGAACTGTGTGGAAATAACAGCTGGAAATAAAAAAATAATAATTTTAAGCAATTTTCAAGTTAAAAATGCTTCATATGTTGTAATGCATTAAATCATGTCAGGTTTAATTCCCTCAGGTCAATGATGTGAACTTCGAAAACATGAGTAATGATGATGCTGTCAGGATCCTACGGGAAATCGTCTCCAAACCTGGGTGAGGTTGAGTGCTGCACCTTCGTAATGCTCTCTTTAAAAGATTAGTTCACTTCCAGAACAAAAATTTACAGATAATTTACTCACCCCCTTGTCATCCAAGATGTTCATGTCTTTCTTTCTTCAGTTGTAAAGAAATTATGTTTTTGAGGAAAACACTTCAGGATTTTTCTCCATATAGTGGGCTGCTGTGGTGGCCCTGAAGTTGAACTTCCAAAATGCAGTTGAAATGCAGCTTCAAAGGGCTCTAAACAATCCCAGCCAAGAAAGAAGGGTCTTATCTAGCGAAACGATCGGTTATTGCCAAAAAAATATATATTGAGGTTATATACTTTTTAACCTCAAATGTTCGTCTTATCTAGCTCTGCGAAAAACTCCCATCACATTTTCTCCTCCAACTTCAAAATCGTCCTACATCGATGCAGAAGTACCGACCCAGTGTTTAGAAATTTAATGTGCAAAGAAGGTCAAACACCCTTTGAAAAAGGTAAAACAGCGATGTATGACAATTTCGAAGTTGAAGGAGAAAATAAGTTGGGATTTTTGGGATCTTGAAGTGCACAGAGTACGCACGCACGGACATCGCAGAGCTAGACAAGACAAGCATTTGTGGTTAAAAAGTGTATAAATTGTACATTTTTAAAGAAAATAACCAAACGTTTCACCCTTCTTCGTTGGCTGGGATTGTTTAGAGCCCTTTGAAGCTGCTCTGAAACTCCATAGTCCACTATATGGAGATAAATCCTGAAATGTTTTCCTCAAAAAAACATAATTTCTGTATGACTGAAGAAAGAAAGACATCTTGAATGACAAGAGGGTGAGCAAATTATCTGTACATTTTTGTTCTGGAACTAATCCTTTAACATTGTTTCATGTTTCCTTTGTCCTCTACAGGCCGATAAGCTTAACAGTGGCGAAATGTTGGGACCCCTCTCCTAGAAGCTACTTCACCATCCCTAGAGGTACCTACCGCCTGCCATTATAGCAGCTGTATTATAGATGTATTACCTTTTTGTATTGTACTTAAATTCTGCTGTCTGTCTGTTCTCAGCCGAACCAGTGAGACCCATCGACCCTGCTGCCTGGATCTCACACACTACAGCACTTTCTGGGCCATACCCACATTATGGTATGATCAAAGTCACATTATTGCATCCTGGAGATCATTTGATAGTAGAATAGCAGATTTATCATGCTCAACACTGTTGTTCTCCCTCATTTCACAGAGTTTGATGACGTCCCCCTTTCAGTGTCAAAAACAGATATGGCAACTATAGTAAAAGTCATGCAGTTACCAGATTCAGGCCTGGAGATCAGAGACCGAATGTGGTTGAAGATCACTATAGCCAATGCTGTCATCGGTTTGAGCTTTTTTGTTTTGTTTTTTTTTGCTGTGGTTTGAATTTGTTGAATGGGAGGTACTTTCCGTGTACCTTGGATCATGTTTTTGGTAAATTTTTTGTAGAATCAGTGTAATTGGTGGTATTTTTCTCATTGCTTAATCTCTGTTCCAGGGGCTGATGTTGTCGACTGGTTGTTCTCACGGGTGGAGGGCTTCAAGGACCGTCGGGATGCTAGAAAATACGCCAGCAGTTTGTTGAAACACGGTTACCTGAGACACACAGTCAATAAAATTACCTTTTCGGAGCAGTGCTACTACACCTTTGGAGACCTGTGCCAAAGTACAGTCGACACACTTTTTTATGTCAAAAAAAGTCTGGCTACATTTACTTGATTAAAAATACTGAATTATTATTAAATATGATTAGAAACTGTGTTCAATTTTAATGTATTTTGAAATGTAATTTATTAATGTGATGCAAAGCTGAATTTTCAGCAGCCGTTACTTCAGTTTTTAGTGTCACATGATTCTTCGGAAATCATTCTGATATGCTGATTTTGTGCTTAAGAAACATTACTGATTATTATCAGTGTTACAAACAGCTATGTTTTTGTGGAAACTGTGATTATGTCTCTACTGTCACTTTTGATCAATGTCTTGTATCTTGCTAAATGAAAGTATTAATTTCTGCCAAAAAACCCAAACTTTTGAACACTAGTATATCTTTAATACATTAAGATAAGATCTGGCTTAAAGGTTAAAGTCAAAGATTTAGTGCTTAGAGTCATAAAACGTCATTAATAATACTATAATTAAATGTTGTCAAATACTGATTATTTTAATTATATTTACATTCTTCTGTTTTTAGACATGGCTTCTCTCAATCTGAATGAGGGATCTAGTGGTGGGGGCTCTGACCACGATGGTCTCGCTCCTCTTCCTCCACCAGGAACCAACCCTTGGCCCCTCGGCGGTCAGCCCTACCCTTACCCAGGTTACCCCACTCCTCCACCAGGCTTCCCTCCAGGATACTCGGATCCTTGCCACAGTTTCCACAGTGGCAGTGCAGGCAGCCAGCAGAGCGAAGGTGGGTGTTGTTTGTGTGTAATACAGTTCAATAAATGATGCACTGATGGATAAAGGGGAAAACCCCTTTCCACGCTCGTCCCCACGTGAGCTTCCTGTCTGACTTTTTCTTTTGGTTTCAGGAGTGCCTAATGATGTTAAGTAACAACTTTTACGTTAGTAACTGCTTACACGTATTATAAATGGAATTTATTATAGTAAAATGGAAACCATTAGTGGGTTTATTGTAAATCTGCATGTAGGATGAATAGGTAGAATACTACAATATGTTCATGCAGATGAGTTTTGCTTTCAGTACCTGAATGAACACGGCACTCAGCCAGAATGACATCAATGGCACAAGGCTAGTAAATCATGTGCACATATTTGCATGATTTGAACGCTTTTCAGTTTTGTCCATTCATTCCAAAAATATTACTTAATTAGTATGTACTTACATTAAAACATGCGTACAATGTACTTATTGTGTTCATATTGTATTGCAAAACACTTCTGCTGCTATTTAGGTGGGCTACGGGTAAGGTTAGGGACAGGTTTGGTGGTATGAGTGTATAACTATAAATGTAATTACAGATATAATCACATGCAGGTATTTTTTTTAAAAATATAAATACAATGTAAAAGCATGTATGTACACAGTGAGTGCATTGTATCAAATGATTAATTTAAATGTAAGTACATTTACTGTAATATAAAGTGGGACCAAAAATCTACTTTTTGACATATTAGCAGTTGTTACTCTTGTAAATCAAATGCATAGTAAGTAATGAGTCAGATACAGGTAAACTAGAAGTAAACAAAGGCTGATGTTGCATTCATAATACCATTGCTGGACATGAAAATGATTTATAATGTGAATGATTGTAATTGATATGTAATGTCGTTCGAGGTACTAGACATATTATAAGTTAAAGATTTAGGACAGAGTTAAATATTGACACCTGGATATATATAACCACACAGCATGCATGACAAAGTTGATATGGAAAATGCATTTTAACAAACATTAAACACTAAAGATACACAGCACAAACAGGAAAAATTCTGGTGTTTTTGTATTATTGCTACTAAACTGCCCAAAACTAGTAAGATAATGATTTATAATGATTTGATTTATTATAAATAAAGAATATGATATATAATACATGAATAATAACGAGTAATATAGAATAATATAAAATCATAAAATAAAATTAATTGCTTTTTCTGTAACTTTTTTTAAAATACCTCTATCAAAGACAGAGTACAGCAAGGACAGTAAAATTGAGATATTTTTACTATTTAAAATATGTGTTTTCTATTTAAATATTTTAAAATGTAATTTATTCCTGTGATTTTAAAGCTGCATTTTAGCGTTATTATTATTATTAATATTATTATTTAGTAACATTATAAATGTCTTTATCATTTTATTTTATTTTGTTTTATTATTTTATTTTATTTTACTTTGTTTTATTTTATTTTATTTTGGAGCTTGACACCCCCAGTCCCCATTCACTTCTTTATTATTATTATTATTATTATGTTGAGAACAGCTGAGTAGAATTTTTTTCAGGTTTCTTTCATGAATAAAAAGTTCAGAAGAATGTTTATCTGACATGGAAATCTTTTGTAACATTATAAATGTCTTCTTTTGATGAATTTAAAGCATCCTTGCTAAAAATATATATATATACAGATCACAGGAATAAATTACATTTTAAAATGTCTTCAAACAGGAAGCACTTATTTTAAATAGTACAAATATTTCACAGTATTACTGCTTTTGCTGTATTTTGAATCAAATAAATGCAGGCTTGGTGAGCAGAAGAGACTTCTTTAAAAACAGTGTATATTTTACTGTTCAAACACTTTTCACTGCTAGTGTATGTGAAAACATATTTATATCTTTATCATTGTTACATTTTGTTACAGTGTTGCAATTCTGTTTTCTTTAAATTAAATGACTTTATAAAAAAAGTAAATAAGTCAATGAATAAATATCTGAGAAAATCTGGTTTAACAGTAAGATCTCAAATGCCAACTATTTTCTTTTTAATTATTCCATTTTCAGAACTTCATCATTGCTGCTGTATTCACTTGGATATTCCATTTATGTGGTATGGCCAGATGTTTAAATTATTTACACTGCTTATGCCACCCTTTGCATAATAGGCATGGTGGAGTTAGTACAGAGGTCATTGACCTTAGTTCACATTCAGAACAAAAATGTACAGATAATTTACTCACCCCCTTGTCGTCCAAGATGTGAGTAAATGTCATTCAAGGGGTGAGTAAATTATCTGTAAATTTTTGTTCTGGAATTGAACTTCTCCTTTAGTGACTTTTTTAACACCGGTCCAGCATACTCAAGTATGGTTGCTTCGGGAAGCATAACATATGGTGGCATCACAGAAACTAGGGTGCAGGGTTGTTGTTGTTTTTTTTTTTGGAAGAACTTCTCGGTATAGTCGGTGTGGGAGTATGAGATGGAAAATCTGGTTGGGCAACTTGTCGTAATTCTGATGTTCCCTCTGTTTTTGCTGGTCGGTTGTAGACTGATGGAAATGTCTTCTATTCATGGGGGATCTGGTAAGATTAGCACTCTCACTTAAATGTTTTCCCGTTCCACCTTTTTACTTTGACATCTTGTTATTCCAGTGGTTTATCATCATATGCCATATGACTCATTGGGGTGACCATTGTGATTCCCCAACTGTGTTGCTTGTTTGTGTTTCTTGTGTGGGCATGTGCAGTTTTACCCTCATTGTGCATGAGAATCCAACTGATTCTCATCTTTTGAAAAGCTGTTACCTAATACATTACTCTTTTTGCCAAAGTCTGAATCAACTAGGAGCAGTTAAAATAAATATTTCCATTACTGTGCTGTATGACGTGCGTTGTCGGAAAAATGTAGGCCATCCATATCATTTTGATCTGCCTTCAGTGCAAATGCATAACCACCACAAAATGTTCATATTCGTACCATACGGTTTTTGTTGATGTATTAATGATGTTAATACCCTCTTGGTATTGATGTCCTTCACATTGTATCCTAACCAGGCGTGACCCAACAACATTGCAGCCAATCAAAGCACAGATGAAGAGCGTAAAACTAAGAACATGTACCTTCGTTGATGCCTCTCTAGATGGCTTTTAATGCTGTTTCTTGCCAAAATTGGGGGATTTGTCTTTTTTTTTTGGTTGTTTTTAGCATTACATGATGAATATTTCTAAATATTTTGGCAATTTTGGCAGTTTCAGTAGAGACAGGAATGAACTGGGTTGTCAAGAAAACGATGCTGCACAGCATTAGGGATTTGTTCGATTTTTGGCAACTTCCTCAATCATTCTCTCCCTGAATATATGCTTGATGTTAAATATACACGACTGGTGTAACATTAGGGTTTGGGTTTTATTTAACGTTTTTGAAATCAAACAATTTTGGTCAAAATTAGTGATCAAAAATACAGTAAAAAATAGTAATATTGGGATACATTACATTTAAAATAACTTTTCCCTATTAATATATTTTGTATATAATATATTTTATTATAATATAAATTTAACTTGACAAAGTTGAATTTTTAGAGGTCATTACTGCAGTGTTCAATGTCACATGATCCTTGAGAAATTATTATAATTTCTTGATTTGCTGCTTAACAAACACTCTTTTTATTATTAATGTTGAATACAGTTGTTCAGAATATGACACCTTGATACATTTTCTTTCAGGATTCATGGATGAATAGAAAATTCATAAGAACATATTTGCCACTTTTATATAGCAACATACACTACTCACCGAGCTCATTCTGCTCACCAAGCCTGCATTTATTTAATCCAAAGTACAGCAAAAACAGTAAAATTCTGAAATAATAATTTCTATTTAAATATATTTTAAAATGTAATTTTTAGCATCATTACTCCAGTCACATGATTCTTCAGAAATCATTCTAATATTCTGATTTGCTGCTCAAAAAACTTTTATTATTATTATTATTATTATTATTATTATTATTATTATTATTATGTAAAAAAAAAAAAAAAATCGAAATCTTTATCCTCACTTTTGATCAATTTAAAGTATTCTTTTTATTTTATTTTATTTTAGAGCTTGACAGCCCCAGTCCCCATTCACTTCTATTATATGGTAAAGAACAAAGAGAATAATTTTTTAAAAATTCTCTTTTTATGGTTAACAGAAGAGAGAAAGAATTTGAAAAAAATATATATATATTAACAACATGAGGGATTTGTTCAAGTTTTGGCAACTTAAAGTATCCTTGCTAAATAAAAGTATTAATTTCTATCATTTCTTACCAAAAAATCTATCTATCTATTTATCTGTCTATCTATATACATGTGTATATATATATATATATATATATTACAAAAGCTTTTTATTTCAGATAAATGCTGACCTTTGGGTCTTTCTATTCATCAAGGAATCCTGAAAAAACTGTTTAAAATATTGACAGTAGTAATAATAATAAATGTTTCTTGAAACATTTTAGCAAATCAGCATATTAGAATGATTTCTGAAGGATCAACACTAAATACTGAAGTAATGATGATGAAAATTTAGCTTTGATCACAGAAATAAATTAAATTTTAATATATATTCATATAGAAAGCAGTTATTTTACATATTAAAAATATTTCACAATTTTACTGCTTTTGCTGTACTTGGGATCAAATAAATGCAGGCTTGGTGAGCAGAAGAGACTTCTTTAAAAAACATTACAATCTTACTGTTCAAAAACTCTTTTCTGTCATCAATGCTGAATAAAAATATTCAGTCCTTTCCAAAACTCTTCACCTCAGACTTTTGAAAGATAGTGTAGATGAGAAGCTGGAGTTTTATCCAGTGAAATTTCAAGTGGGTTGACGCTGCAGAAATATAAATCAAGCAACTAACCAAACATAGATTTGCAAAAAATGGCTGTCATTGCTTGTTGAGTCTGGTTAGCATATGGTTTTGTGAGGGAAAATAATACTACATTTGTCCAAAAACATTGTCTCTCACCTCAGGTAGCAGAAGCAGTGGCTCCAACCCCAGCGCTGGCAAAGGACGGAGACCTTCCCCTCGAGAGAAGGATCATAAGGCACCGTGCTGTGGGGGCAGCGAATCAGAACTGGGAACGTGGATTGGAAGGAGGGGTGAGAGGGCACCCAGTCAGCTGAGTCATCAAAGCCATAGCCGCTCTGCCGCCAGTCACGCCCACTCAAGCCACAGCTACGCTCACTCTGGGTACAGCCACGGCCAGTGTCACAGCATCTCGCAGCATAGCCATAACTTCACCTACAGCCATGCTCCTTTCATTCAGCCCAATCATCTGTCCTGTGCCCACAGTGAGAGAAGTCACGGCTCTTCATACGGCCCGCCGGGTCTTCCCCCTCCATACTGCCTCGCTCACCTCGCCCCCAAAGCGGCAGCAAGCAACAGCCCACCTGGGGCTCCTCCCGTCCGGGAGCTAGGAAACGTCCCCCCAGAACTCACGGCTAGTCGGCAGTCATTTCAACACGCCATGGGCAATCCTTGTGAATTTTTCGTTGATATTATGTGACAGGAGAGTGCCTTCAACCCCTTCAGAGCACAAGGCCTATTTCCCGCAGTTTGCTTCATGAATTTTTGCTACTGACGATCCCTGCACTGAGAATGTACAAACTGACAGCCCGATTTAAAGCATTTAAAGGGACGGTTCACCCAATAATGACAATTCTGACATTGACTCATTATACTTACTCATTTGTCACTTACTCATTTATCCACTTTCTTTCTTCTGTGGAACAAAAAATACTGTTGTAATTGTTAACTAAAAGTATTCAAAATAGTTTTCAGTAATTGAAATAAATCTGAAATAAAATGTAAATGTTAGATGAAAAATGAATGAAAATTAGAAATGTTCTAAAATAATTTAAAATAAATAAAATATAGAAATATTATCTAGAAATATTAAAAATAACTAAAAAAAGGACAAATTTACATAATAAAATGACAACCTTTCAAATGAAGCCAATTAAAAGCATATACATAATACTAAAATTATACTTCAACAGAAGAGAAGCAGATTTTACATTTTATTTTATTTTATTTTATTTTATTTTATTTTATATATATTTTATTTTATTTTATTTTATTTTATTTTATTTTATTTTATTTTGAGCTTGACAGCCCCAGTCCCCATTCACTTCTATTATATGGAAAAGAATGACCAGGATATTAAAAAAAAAAATTCTTATGTTCAACAGAAAAAAATATTTAAGAAAAAAATGACAAAAAAAAAAACAACAACATAAGAGTAAGCAAATGATGGCAGATGTTCAATTTTATTTATTAATTTTATTTTATTACATTTTATTTTAGTTTATTTATTTATTTATTTTTATTTCAGAGCTTGACAGCCCCAGTCCATATTCACTTCTATTATATTGAAAAGATCGACCAAGATATTTTTAAAAAATGTCTCGTATGTTCAGCAGAAGAGAGAAAGTATTTGAGAAAATAAAATTAAAAAAAAAAACTGAAGAGTGAGCAAAATGATGGCAGACTTTAAATTTAACTTTAAATTTATTTTATTTTATTTTCAGAGCTTGACAGCCCCAGTCCCCATTTGCTTCTATTATATGGAAAAGAACGACCAGGACGTTTAAAAAAATTTCTGTTTATGTTCAGCAGAAGAAAAAAAATAAAAAACATAGGAGTGAGCAAATTATGACAGATTTTTAATTTAATATATTTTTTTGTCATATCGAAACTTGAAAGCCCCAGTCCCCATTCACTGCTATCATATGTAAAAAACGACCAGGTTTTTTTTTTTTTTACATTTCTTTTTGTTCAACAAAAGAAAGAAAGTGTTCTACATAAGAGTGAACAAGTAATGACAGATTTTTCTTTTTTAGGTCACCTGTTCCTTTAATGTCCATTCAATGTTGTTTTGATCACCGAAGGACACTAAAACAAGCACAACTGCAGAGTTAATTTAGACTCTGACACAAAAACTTCAATACTGCAGTAGCAGCACAAGATAACACAACTAATAAGCTTTTAACAGGAAAGTCAGTGTATCAGACTGTCTGCTTCTTATACTCAGCTGCTCTGCACTTTGCACAAGTTAAAAGCCAGACAACTGGCATGACGGCTCTTTACACAGTCCGTACTTTTACATGTATCCATGCGCTGGATGATTTTTGTCTTACACAGTTGCATTTGACTTTATACTCCCAGAGTCATAACCCTGTTGACAATCAGACATCATAATGACAATTGACGTCCCTAAACATCGCTGAATGTATTGTCTCGTGAGGCTACAACTCAAAATTCCCTCATTAGCTTGATAGCATGTTAAGCTATCGCTAAATAAATGTTTATTTTAATGTTGCAAAAACATCCATCATGAACTCTAAATGTACGTGATACATTTTTAACAATAACAAACAGGTGCTTTTCATAGAGTCTGTGAACTGACTGTTCAGACGTCACCAGTTGTCTTAGTATTTACCACTGTATTACGAACGTCGCTGTACAGTTAATGCAGTAGAGTGGTAGTAGGCCCTGTGAGTTATAACATAGATATCCAAACAGGCAGATAGGCTAACCAAAGTCCCTTGACAATTAGTGAGTCACGATTTTTGTTCTAAAACAGTTGTTTTTATGGAGGAAAGAACAGGTTGTTTGTTATGCTCAAATTTTCCTGGTAAAGCAGTGAGGTGTTGTCTTTGTTCGTAACGTTCTGTTCCATGAACTGACCTGTCTGCCTGAGCCAAGAGTTTGTCGAGCACTTTTGAAATGTAACTTCTGGGCCCTTTAGGATGAAAAGCTGATTGCAGTGAAAGCTCTTTGCTTTATTGTTTCTTCACAAAAGAGGAATAATTGTAAATATGACAACATAAATATATTATATAAATATATATATAAAAGCGAGAAAATAAAATTTATGTATTAAGAAGTGGCCAGCCATTGTCTTGAAGTGTTTTTTCCTTTCTTTATTCAAAAACAGATTGTTACTAGTTGCTATTTGGCAAAAACATTGGAGTGTCTGGTAAAAGCTTAAGGCGGTGATATCAATCTGTGTTTTGAATAAAGAAAGAATTTTCTCAATCTGTTTTTAGTCTGCATGATTAATGCTGGTTCAACACCAGATCAGTTTCAAAGAGCAGATGTCTCATGTCTACTCATCATTGTACTGTATGCCCAAGATTTTACTAGACATGCTCTGTGATGTGTGCTCTTATCTGGTTTTATGAAACCTGTGAGAAGATTTTTCTCCACAGCATAGTTTCTGTTTGGGATCATATTTCCAGGGCTTTGGCGTAGTAGTACAGTGACATATTTTGCACATTGAACTAATGATTAGAGATTAGAGAACTTCATATCAAAACTTAAGACAGAAATGAAACAAAAACCTTTTCCGAATAGCTGTACTGTAGGATTTGAACACATTCTTGACATCAAAAAATGCAACTAATAATAATTATATACCTAAAGTCATAACTTCATATAGTGAATATTAATAAAGTTTATGTATTGTAGTGCATTACATCATAACATTATTATCATACAATATTCCAAATGAGTTTATTGACAAAACAGTTTTTACCTCACAATTCTGACTTTATTTCTCACAATTGTGTGCTATAATGTCAGAATTGTGAGGTATAAACTCACAAATGTGTGAAAAAAACAGAATTTATTTCTCAATTGCAAGCTTATATCATACAATTCTGAGAAAAATGTCACAATTCTAACTTTATTTCTCAGAATTCCGAGTTTATGTCTCAGAGTTCTGACTTTATTTCTTAAAACTGCGTTTATGTGAGGAAAAAGTCACAATTGCGAGATATAAACTCGCAATTCTGAAAAAAAAAGTCACAATTGCGAGATATAAACAAAAATTATATTCGAGGTTGCGTTTATATCACTCGGTTCTTATAAACTCACAATTGTGAGAAATAAAGTAAGAATTGCGCAATTCTGAATTTTTCGAATTAGCGAATTTTTATCTCGCAAATCTGACTTTTTTCCTCCGAATTTTGAGACATATAAAGTCAAAATTGTGAGATGAACTTGCAACTCTAAGAAAAAAATCAGACTTGTCAGTTTATATCTTGCAATTCTGACTTCATTTCTCATAATTGCAAGTTCATATCTCACCGTTCTGACTTAATTACTCGCAATTGTGAGTTTGTGTCTCACAATTAAGTATGGAAGTCTGTTTCTGCCCCGAATAAAAAAAAAAAGGTACAGTAGGCTGATTGCGACTTTTTATCTCACAATTCTGACTTTCTCGCAATTGCGTGTTTACATCTCCCAATTCTGACCTTTTTTCTCAGAGTTGTGAGATATAAACTCGCAATTGCGAGTTATAAAGTCAAAATTGCGAGATAAACTTGCATTTTTCTGAGAAAAAAGTCACAATTGTGAGTTTATATTGCAATTCTGTTTTTATTTCTCAGAATTTCAACTTTGTCTTTATTCTGACTGTATAATTCGCAATTGCGAGTTTATATCTCACAAAAAAAAGGTCAGAATTGGAGATGTAAACTCGCAATTGCGAGAAAGTCAGAATTGTGAGATGAAAAAGTCGCAATTAGCCTACTGTACCTTTTTTTTTTTATTATTCGGGGCAGAAACAGACTTCCATACTTAATTGTGAGATATAAACTCACAACTGCGAGTAATTAAGTCAGAACGGTGGGATATGAACTTGCAATTATGAGAAATGAAGTCAGATATAAACTGACAAGTCAGTGACTTAGAATTGCGTGATACAAACTCACAATTGTGAGAAAAAAAGTCTGAATTGTGAGTTTATATCACAATTCCATACTATTGGCTTCCATATTATAGTGATGAACCATGCAAACTGCATTTTTGAGTAACTGTTCTAAATGTGCTTAATATGATGTAATCTATTACACCTCATAAATTATGTATGTCTGTTACAATAAAATAAAGTTTCTTCGAAGAGATTAATTGATGGTAAGCCTGAGACACGACATTCTGAAACACTTACTGGTATACATACAGAAGTATTTTCCCTACTACGTGTAAGACATTTGCATGAGTGTGCCCTGCTCTGCCTCTGACAAACTACGGCAGCTTCTCTGTATGAGGAAGTGAGCTTTTAACATTTAAGCTCCTTGACTGTATCTTTTACAGCAAACAAACAAAATGCTTATCATCAGGGAGGGAAAGTGTTAAGTGGAAAGAACAGAGAGACGATACTTAACCTCGGTGTGACACACACTGATGCATATCTATGAGTCTTTAGCAATGCGTGCGAAATGCGCTGAGTCTGATGCCTAGACTGCTGCTTTTCTTTCTGGCCACTTGCAATGACGTCGACACAAAGGTTCTGTAGTGAATCAAGCTTCAAATGACGCGTGGTGTGGGATCACATTTACCCTTCTAAATAAAAGGTCAGCGTGGGAGTGTGTGATGTAGGTGTATGTGTAAGCTTACTAGTTTCTTTTTAGGTAATTATATGACATAATCTACTATTTTATAATAGCACTACTGAGTTTAGCCTAATTTTTGTAAATGATGACACTGTATAGACAAAACAAATGGGGATAAACAGTGATTCAGTGAGACACTGTCTGGAAGCATCACTTTTGTTTTTGGATACGAATAATATGATGTTTAAATGCTTTTTTAATTATTAAGGGTGTACCTATAGGGTATGTTTAAGAGCAAAGTGGAACAAATTTGTGACATTAGTGTAACTACCAGGCTGCTGTAATGGTGATAGAAGTGATAAAGCTGTTTGAGCCACATCCCATTAAAAGACGATGGCATTTCTCTATTGCTCAGTCCCCGAAACGTATATATCTCTGAAAGGAACTGTTATTTCACTTGCAGATCTTTCAATTTGTCTGTACGGTGAGATTTTTAATGCATGTCTAGAGGTTACATAGTTTCCTGCCTAAACCTAAAGAGCATTTCAGGTAAGTGTTTCTGTACTTTTTATATATTTGATTAATCATATTTCCTCATTACTCAACTAATGAGACCTATATTTCTTTTGTCATCTTTTGACTCTTTGGTATAGAGAGCTGCAGGGTTAATGTATTTTTGTAGGTCAAAACTAGAAAGGAGTTAGCATTTTAGTACTTCTGGCTCCAATTTCTCAGAATCTGTTTTTTCTTCTGCTTTTTTATGGTTGAATGCCTGAAATAAGGTCAAATAAGTTAACACAAATTAAAGAAATTTTCTTTAACTTGCGTTAAAGAAAGGATATATTATATAATATATGTTTTATTCAACAGTGTTTGAATAGGCTACAACATTTGCCATGAAATTCTGATTACATGTCAGAACCACAGATCTGTTTTTGGATTGCCTAGCCAGGCTGGGAGACCAGCTAAAACCAGCTACTTCCAGATTAACCAGCTAAGACCAGCCAACCAGCCTAGGCTGGTTTTAGCTGTTTTTTTTTTTCAGCAGGGATATTTCTGTGTCCAAGTGTGTAAACAGCTCCAAGTAGCCTGTTGAGGTGTTGTCATCTCAAAATTACAGTATTTACGATATGATGTGTATGCAGCGTAAGTACGAGATCGTAAAAATTGTTCACGTCTTCATAGAATACGTAATTACATCTTGTAAAATGTGAATTTCCTGAGAGCTACGACTTGTACCATGTTCACACTGCATACATATGTATAGATAGATGCCAAAAATGAGAAAAAGATACTGAGTGACATAGTATACATCCATCAAATACTTTTACTTTAAACTCGCTAAATTGCAGCCTCGGCCCAATCAGAAGTACCAGTACTTATATAGAAACCTATACAAAGTAGCCAGAAAGAAATGCTAATTTTAAAGAAATACGTCAGATGGACTTAGAGGCTTTTGCATCTGAACTCTTCGTATATAGAGAGAGATGCCTCATTAGTGTTTGTTATATTTATATATTTAGACGCTGAAAGTGTAGACACAGAAACGCATAGCCTAACTCAGTCCAAAGACGTGACCAGCTCCTTGTAGTACGTCGTGCTGTCATCTCGAAATGACGGTAATTATGACATAGCCTGAATGCAGTTTAAGATGGATTATTTTGATAATGTGGCTTTCATGGGTTTGCCAAGTTTTGCAACACTCAAGAATGTATTACAAAAAGTGTTTTATACAATTTCCTCTTCATTCCATTGTTCATTAAAATGCTTTAATGATCATATGATGCGCATGGTTTGGTTTCATTATGTTTTTTCCCCCTTGTGTTGACGTAAAATAATAATAATAAAAAAATTAAACAGCTGAGTCACAACCTTGTGACTCGGTAATCAAGTGTCTCTTTAAATTATAGGAAAGTTAGGTTATTGCCATTGTATTCCAACCTCTTTTAAGCTCCACTCCAGACAGGAGTAAGAAGTAAAGAAATTTAATATAGACTTATAAGGAAGTGGAAACCGCTGTAGCGCATGTGGATGACATGGCAGGTGATGCCCATGAGTCCTATGTAGAAAACTGAGTCATGATGTGTCAATCAATCTATCTATCTAAGTTTCGCTTTTCCTGTATCTAATTATATTTCAGTGCGACGCTTAATATCGCGGCGTGCAATGCGTGACGGACACTATCAACGAAAGACATGAACTGAAAGTCTGACGTAAGACTGACATTAACATTGTGAATGTGAGCGTATGTGTGTGTGAGCTAGAACGAGACATGTTAAAGCCCCGCCTACTATCAATGTGACAGCCTTTGTTTTGTGATATTTAAAAGATGAAGTGGAAATTTTCATCTTAGTGCGCGTTTGCTTCGAGCCAGGACCACTACACTGAAAACAGTAAGAGATTATTATTTACCTTTGACTAATTCATTAATACCAATCATATATAGCCTACATGATTGTAACTACGCTATATTTAAAAAATATTTAATCATTTGTGAATTTTAGAAGTTTATTGAGACTATTTGTTTTGTTCTCTGCTGACAAAAAGTTGAATGAATTGATGAATGAATAATATTTTAATGATTAATAATTGCCTAATATTTTAATAATTAGTCTTTATACAATAGAGATTGTTTCAAAACAGATTGACATTATTAAACAGGAAAATAACAGAATAAATGCAAAAATAAACTTAAAAAATGAGACAAATGCAAATTCTGCTATAAAACAGCTGTAGCAAGACAGTTCAGTGTTGGTTTAGTTCAGTTCAGAAACTGCAATGTTTACTCATTAGGAAACAAGTTTAGTTCAGCTCTGCTGAATAGAGTAGTGCCATTATAGTCTCAGTAAAATTAATTACATTGTATTATATCACATATACAGTTAATTAACAATTGCTTAATGATATTCCTTAGTTGTTAAATTGTTTTATTTGTTGTGCAGGAAGAGATGTTGACTGCTTTCCGAGCACTTCCAAGGATTTTGCTAATATTCAGTCTAGTACTGAACTGCACTATAGGTGCTGACATTGGCTGTGATGACTGGTCTCTTAAAGGGAATAATGTCTGCTGCAACAAATGCAAGCCAGGTACAGACACATTAACTGACAGCAATTTCATTGGAATTTATTGGAATATTGAAGATTCCATAAAGCGGATTACAGTTTATCACTGAAATTACACATTGGTGAAGGAAGTTTCAGATCATTTTGAAAGTGTCACATGAAAAGGATGTGGTTTAACACTCAAAGGGAAATCCATGAATCGTTCTGTCATTGCATAAAGATAAATAGGCCATCCTTAGAGAACCCAAAGGGTTGTCCTAGAAATTTACTGTAAATAAGCAGCTCTGTAATGCTTACTTGAAATGTCCAGTTAGAAACCTTTGCTGCATTTACAGAATGAATGAGACTCACTGCATGTCATTCTCTATTAGCATATGTTTCGGAGTCATCATTCCAGATAAGCAGATGTTATGTTGTATGGCATCAAACAGTTAAACATGTTTTTCAAACCATTTTTATTGCTGGATTTTAAAGAGATGAAAAAAAACACTTTGGACACCCTTTAGTCAATAGAGTTCTGAAGTCATGCATGTATAAGTGTACAGTGTGTACAAATTTCAGTGGCCATGTAATAAGTAGCTGCTTGTGGTTACAGGGAACCGCTTGGTGGAAAGATGTGGAATCTACCCAGGCGAGCTCTGTACCCTCTGTGAACCTGGCACTTACATAACCAGTCTTGAATTTTACTGTTTGAGATGTACCCAGTGCATAGGTATGATCCGGTTTTACATTCTTACTGCTATTTTGGTTTATCGAATGAAAATGTATGGCTATGAAAGGACAAAGTATTTTATTTATCTGCATCATCATGTGCTTTGATATGTACTCCATGCTGAGTACATAATGTACACATACCATACTGAGTAAGCATTAATCTTTTTGGTACATGTTTACAGGTAATCAGTTTACACTTGAACCTTGCACTGCCAGCAGCGATACTGTATGTGGATGCAAGGCCGGATATCGGTGTGGAAACAAGAAATGTTCCTTCTGTGTTGATGAATGCAAAGTGGGAGAGGAGCCTACCAAAGACCGTAAGATTTGAATTGAGCCCTTCCGATTAATAAGCTCCCAAGCTGCTTTCTGTATTATTTTCAATTAAATTCTGGAATTTAATGTGTACAGGATCTTGTGAAAAATGTCCAGAGGGAAAATTCAATGATAAAATCCACAGTATGTGCAAGGAATGGAGAAAAAGGTACCGTACAGTTGGGTGTTTTTTTTTTTAAATGTAATTTCTCAGAAATGCACTTGCCATAGAAGTCATTCAAACTTTCTTATTGATTCTCTAGTTGTCCTGATGGACAGACTTTGGTCAAAGGAAGTGCTACCAGCGACAGTACATGCACACATTTACAAGGTAATAAGAAAATACAGGAATAGAACAACTTGGATGGCAAGCAACTGCTGCATAATCTAATGTATTTGTGTCTGTTACAGAATATATTCCAAACACTTTACCTTCTGGGAGAAACAACACTGAGAATGGTAAATGAGAACATCTAGTAAAAGAAAAAACCCAAAACACATGAGCTGCGCTCAAGTTTATTGGACTTCATATGTTTAATATGAATATCATATTCTAACCTCAAGGATTTTTTTCTACTAGAAGAAACGAGCTGGCTTCCAGTTTTCATTGCTGCAGGGATGGCAGGATTGGCTGTTCCTTTTATCATAGTGTCAGTGGCTGCATATGTAAAGGCACAAAAGAGAACAGAGAAGAAGCCAAAAACTGATACCCCTGACCAAGGTACCATTTAAACCTGTATGTCCATGTATTCCAGAATAAAACTACCTGTCATAATAATGTCTGAATTTACAGTACTGTCATTCCTTTCTTTTAGACCGCTCAGATGAGTCCAGGATAATGGTTGTTGAACAGGAAGACTGTAGTTTCCGTCATCCTGAGCAAGAACAGGGTGGCAGCTCAGAGTCCATCAATACGCAAGACTCAGAGTCTAAACTTATAGTGTGAGTTCACTGGACAGCCTTTATATTATTCTCTTATCTGACTCTACCGTTGCCACAAGAACAAGAAGACAAAACCACTGAACATCTACTAAACTGTGAATATGTTCTGCTGGTGTATCAGTGATTAATAGGAACAAAATGGCCAGTTCCATTTGTTCTGAAGAACGAAGTGAACTTTCACATCTCAGGTTTTTTTTTACTTCTGAAGTATAGAGCACCTAAAACGCGAAGATGAGAG
Organism: Labeo calbasu; assembly: GCA_019740295.1. Classification (NCBI taxonomy): domain Eukaryota; kingdom Metazoa; phylum Chordata; class Actinopteri; order Cypriniformes; family Cyprinidae; genus Labeo; species Labeo calbasu. The sequence continues at coordinate 149,206 of JAHKKF010535467.1, read as the reverse complement.
GTTGTTCGTGTAGGTGTGCAGTAGCAGACAATATGTCACACTTTTATAAGAGTAGGCGTCATCTACTGGTGCTTGCGTCATAATTTCAGGTCAAAGCCCTTTTGAAATACCCTGGTGGGCTTCCCCACTTTTCAGTTAAAAACCTCCATTTTAAAAAATGCTCTTTGGGCCAAGAGCAAAGAGGATACAGAAGAGCAGTGAGCCTGTTTAAATGGCATGTTTGCACTTTAACTGTTTTTATTTAATTATAGTTCTTCATCCAATTGTTTTTTGTCTGTCTGGAAATAAGTAGAAAGAGCAGAGTAATTCTTGGTAAATGTGGTTGACCGTGTCATGTAGGAAGTGAACTGCTGAAACTTTTTGACCTCAAGAGGTTTTTTTTTTGGTGCATTTTACTGTTATGTACATAGAATGTAAAGATAAGTAAAATTGTCAGCTCAGAACTTTCTAAACCCTGGGTTAACAAAATAATGACTTGTCATTTGTCATTCATTCACAGTTCATTCTTTATTTGGGGTTAGGAATTTACCCTGGGCATTTAGGTTTCGGCTAAGGTTTCACATGCTACATTTGTAAATCCGGGGTTAAACTTCTCATTTGCATAATGACGTTGTCAATATCATTTACTGGATGAACTGTTTAAATGAAAGCTTGTCTCGCTTACACGCATCAATTGGGCTTATTTATTCCTGACCGTACCATCCGGTTTACCTTAATAAACAGACTTTTTCGAAATTTTCCGAACTTTTTCAACTGTAAAAGCAGTATTAAAATAGTCTCCGGTCAACGTGTTTTCGTCACTGTTTGATGTTTTTCTCTCTCTCAGGCGCGATAACCATAGATATAAATGTACATCTATGGCGATAACTAACAGCCGTATTAATGAGGTGAGCGCTGTTTACTTTATGATTAGTTGTTAGCTGTCACGTTATAACTTCGCGTCGCTTCACACGCAAAAGATGACAACCGGCTCGTGTTAAAAGCCCCATCCACCTTATTTTTCAACGCGGAAGTAAGCCTATGAGAGAGACTTCCGGTTCAGTCAGAAGATTAACAGTAAACGGTAAAGCAGTTTTCTCTACAAACCAGTGTGTTCATAATTAAGATAATACATTAAAATAATATGGTAAGATACACCAATTTGCAGTATCCAGCAGCAAAACGAGCTGTTCTGTACCCGGTTCATTAAGGTGCAAATGAGAAGAATAACAACGTGAAGTAAACGTTAAAGCTGTTTGCACTACGAACTACTAATTTTGCGTTCATAATTAGGATAATAGATAAAAATAATATGGTGAGACACATTAGTGCAATATCAAGCAGCAAGACGAGCTGTTTTGTACAGCTAAAAACAGCTCGACGCAGATGAGCCCGGAAGCCAGACCCATAAACTTTACAAGTGGCTGCAACTACTCTTACGAGATAAATAAACTAAACTGTTGCACTATAATATATGGCACAGCTTGTTCTGTAGGCTAAATGATAACAATTTGCCTTGAATCAAAGCTTCCACCTTGCCCCAGAGGTCATTGAGTCTGTGTTAGAGAATTCCCTGCAGGCAAATAGCTTGTGTTCTTGGAGTAGATACTGAGGTCATTAAACAAAATGACAAAATCCTCTTAAACTGCCAAAACATGGATGATTTCTTGTACGTTTTTCTAACGGAGAACGGAGGTTAATAAACCAGTTTAAGAGACTTGTTTCAGACTAGTTTAATCTAAAAATGATTGTTTATTGGACTGTATATCCTGTATATCCAGCTGACTCAGCGGGAGTTCCCTGATGACCTGTTCTGAAAAATATTTATATTATCTGTAATGTTATTAATCTAGCGTTTACATAGGAATGACGCTGAATCATTTTGGATTATGGCTTCATTTTCCTCCCACGTAGACTCAGGCAAACACACATGTGAGAACATTATCAGCTCACATTAATGGACTCCAGGGGGATGTTTTGTCAGGGTGTTATAAGCGAAACAGCAGTGAGGATGGAGCGGAAAAAACTGGTGGGCGAAAAATCGATGTGATAATGGTGCTAGTCTTTAACGGTCAAAAAGAGGTCAGCCTGTTTAATGTGTCAGTTCATACATCACCACAGGTTTACTATGTAAAACCTTATAAAGAGTAATCCTGTTTATAAAACAAATCTACCTCTTGTAGAAAGAAATAAAAAATCCCTTTTTTACACGCAAGTTTCATTTTTTGGGAACAGAGAAAGCCTCACTGGAATTTGATGTTTAAGGTGCTTCCCGTAAAGATTTGCATGAATTTGTTGGTAATTAGGGAAAGTCTTAACCTTTGTCTGCAGTCCAAATTTCAATCCACACAATTTCTGCTGTAAATGTAAAAAGTGTTTATTGACGTACATCAAGAAAGATATAGATATTATAATTTTATATATATATTTATAATTTGTGTCTTCTGTACAAAGCATTCTTTAAACTTAATACAGGCAATGAATGCCTGCTGCTTTATGACAACACATTATTTACACTGTTGCCATAACAGCACTGAATACGATGAAAACATATAGAATGTTAGCACTCAGCATCAGTACAAAAATACATGGAAACATACAAAAAAAAAAAGTTTCATTTCCTCCAGCCTGGTATAACTACTGCATATATATAGACTATGCTGATGTACACTACCAAGAAGGAACTTGGTACTCAAACCAAAGCAAAGTCTCGTAAACTATTAAAATATTAAGAATAGTAAACGTTTAATTTCTACAATGTAAATGCATGACCTGTTCTGCAAAAAGTTCACATAACTTCTTACATAATGAAGGCAACCATTAGAAATTAAAATAACACTTTGGGCAAATTAAGAGTAGTGTAGTTCCTGGAAAACAGAAAAAAAAAAGAAAAAAGTACAAGCAATACAAAAAGAATGCTTGATATGTGTATCTTAAGAGGTCAAGAGTCATGCAAAAAAGAAAAACTCCAAAAAGATTCACTCAACCATGTGCAAAGTTCCTTTATCAAAGCATAGTATCATTTCAGGTTTTCCCAGAAGTCAAACGTGCAATGTCAAGTACTAGTAGTGGGAGCTTTCCCTTTGTGGCCACATATCAGTCTTTAACCAGCTGCTAAATAAAAATGAAACAAACAAATCAAGAGAGCATGACATGGCAGATGTTTACTACTAATAACAGCATTATCTAGATGGAGTGTCCCTGTTTTGCAAGTTCAAGTTAATTTGTTGAATTTCAAAAGTATCCCAAGTCTTGGAGAAAGCAGAAGACTGGAAAGCCCCAAACTGCTTGGACATGCATGCATTTTTTTAATCTAATTTGGTTATTAATTCATTACTGCAATTGATTTCACACTTTTATATGTCCAGCATCACTGCTGCTTGCAGTTCTCTTTCTGTTTTGCATTTTCCTTTTTCTCCTTGGGCTTTACTCGTCCCTGCTTGTCACTCTGGCGCTTCGTGGGGGGCACAAAAGTAGGTTCCTCCAAGGGGCTGTACAAACCTACTTGTTGTGACGTTTGATTCTGACAGGAATCTATAAATGAACAGTTAATTATTATTATTCATACCAATCATAAATATATCAGAAGCTGTCTGTGTAATGTGAATGAATGAAATCACCAGTAATTTGGCCTGATTCAGCTGCATCCTTCTTTTGAAAAGTGGGGTCCAGCTCTTCAGCAATATTCCTGATGGCTTGTTGTTGCCTGTGGTGACACCAAAAAAAGTTAAAGAACATTTACTGAAAAATTAAGCCATAATTCTTAGGGAAAATAGTGATTTACATTGTCATGGAACTGTGACTTGTGAGCTGATTGTCGGGGGTGAAGTCATCAACTGGAGATTGAAGACCTTCAGAATCCAGTCTCCGCCTCTGTAATCAAGCAGCAAAATTCATAATTAAAATTATTTTGGAATTTCTTTGTACTACTACAAAAAGACCACTAAAGCCTGGTTAACTCTGGTCTAACAAACACATATAGGGTTTAGGAATTTGTTAGAATCTGCTGAGCAAGTGTGAATCATCCTTGAAACATCAATATTTCCATAGAACACATGTGGCAATACTGATGAATCATATGCTCAATTCATGTGAGCACAGCAAAAGGAATGTTTAACAAGTTCAGCAGCACTAATTTCAGTAGGAACTGTGCCAAAGACATGCTTGGACAAGGCAATTCTGCAGAGCTGAAATTTGGTACATTCAGGTGGTTGGAATTTGTGGATAGTTAGTACTGAGTACATGATTACACAGTAATAAAATTTGTGTCCCTCAAAGGCTAATGATACACAGGGCAACTTTTTGAAGAATGTTGCTGGGGAATGTTGCCATCAATGGGCAACCAGGTGAGATACAGGGCCCACTGATAGAAATTTGTTGCCCATTCTCAATGGGAAAGTGCCCAAACAACATCGCTTGGCAAACATTGCTCAAAAAGTTGCCTTGTGTATCATCAGCCTAAAAGTGTGGCTACCTGTCTGTCACATGCTGTTCTCCTGTCATTATCCCTGTATTCTCGAACAGGTTCCAGCTCGCCAGATCTCCGTTTAGCCTTTATTTCCTGTTTCTGTATGAAACGTGCAATTTCCTGTCAGAAAACAACAAATTAATGTTCAGACCTATCTATGCGATGGGAAAGCAGCCCTCTCATTTAAGCTCTGTTTACCTCATCTTGAGCAACCTGCGCTGCTCTGAAATCTCCAACAGGACAGTCCCTTCTAAGAAGTGAGGAGTCTTGTGGTGTCTGAAAGAAGAGAACAAGCTTTCAGCGGAAGTCTAATTTTAGGAAGTTTTGCTACTGTTATTGATAAGGATATTAAACAGACTTTGTGGCAGAACCTGGAGGACACTTTCTTGCAGAGTTTAGTACTAGCCCTAAGTAAATACACCTGAAACAGTTAATCGGGAACACTACAGACCTACAGGCAGGTGTGTTAGAGCTAAACTTGGCAGGAAAGTGGCCCTCCAGAAACAAGACTGCTTGGTATGTAACCAGGGGTGGGCAAGTTTGGTCCTAGAGAGCCGCAGCCCCGCAGTGTTTTCTAATCAATCAGCTCAAATCCTAATCAAAAACACCTGAACAAGCTAATTAATGTCTTCAGGATTACTAACCCTCCATTCTATTTGGAAGGGCTTAACCCTATGCCCTAATCCCCTCAAAGGATTTACCCTGGAGTGAGAGTTTAGAAGGGTTAAAGGGTGTAGGGGACCAAACAACCGTTTCTTGAAGTGCCCTTCTTCGTCACCATCCCATGGCCATACAGCCGTCATCATGAAAAGCATCTGCGCAAAGAATCTTGGGGGCTGAAGAGTCCATCAGTTGTACCAGGACTGAGTTTGGAGACCACTGTCTAGAGTCTAATGAGGTGATGACCTGAGGCAGGGCAGGGGTGCCCAAAGTCAGTCCTGGAGGGCCAGTCTCCTGCAGAGTTTAGCTCTAACCCCAATTAAACACACCTGAACCAGTTATTCATGCTCTTACTAGGCATACTGGAAACTTCCCGGCAGGTGGAGCTAAACTCTGCAGGACACCGGCCCTCCAAGACAGAGTTTGGGCACCCCTGGATTAAGGAGACAGTGGCATATATCAAAACTGCGGTAGATATATTTGTTCTTGTAGTTCACCTCTTCGGCCAATCTCTCTTCCTCTTCCTGAAGCCTGCGGGCCAGCTCCTCATCCAGCAGCACCTGCTCCAGCTCTCCCAAGTCAAGAGCAGCTGTTCCACTCCTAAGAGCGGGCCCTGTCAGGTAACAAGGGCAGAATCACAACCAGGTAATGTGGAGAGGAGACACAGGGTTTCCAGACCACCATCACCTTCAGCCAGTTGGGCCACAACCAGAAGTGTCCAATCCTGCTCCTTGAGGGCAACTGTCCTGCAGAATTTAGCACCAACACACTTACCTGGATGTTTCTAGTAATCCTGAAGACTGGTTCAGGTGTTTAAATAGGGCTGGAGCTAATTTATTACCCTTCAGGAACAGGATTGAACACATTTGGCTGAGGCCGTTGAATGTGGATTTCCATTTGATTAAACTCTGGGTGGATTACAGCCCTGAAAGGACACACAAAGTAAGAGCCAAATCAAAAAGAAAATGCTAGACAAGTCAAGAAGAACCAAGAATATTTAACGCTGAGGTACGGAGGAGGAGTAAACAACCGATGCTGCTCTAGGAGAAAGAGAAGCAAATGAGATTAAGGTCTTTGAGAAACAAGGATGAGATCTAATCTCACCAGTGAAGGGATCAAGCTTGAGAATAAGCAGATGACACCAAAAAAATAGTCTCAACTCCCAAAACGTACACCGGAAACACACAGGAATGGACAGGAGTTCTTGTTTACTGATTGGGGATGATTGGAAAGCAATGAGCAGATGTAGGGACAAGCTCAGCCACACTGCAGAGCTCAAGAGAGGGGTTACCTGCTCCGGAAGAGCGCCCATTGCAAGACTGGAGTCTTTGTATCCGTCTCTCCTCCCTCTCCAACTCTTCCTCTGTATTCGATCTCTCTTCCTCGAAGGTCTGGCAGTGCTCACTTTGACTTCGCCTCACCCTACGCTCTCCATGCCTGTGGTCTTGGTCTATCCTCCTTTCATCCTCCGCTAACGATCGAGCTCTCTGCTGTGCATTTCTGCTTCTCGCCATCTCCCAATTTCTCATATCTCGCAAACGATCCTCCACTTTCAACTCCAACTGTGGCACTCTAGGCTGCAGCGAGGGAGCATTATTTGAGGGTCTTGGTCTAGCCAAGTTAGAATCATCTAGGCTGCATGTTCTGCTTCCCTCACGCACCGATGTCCGCTTAACATTACCATGATAACTGCGTCGCATTGAAATGTTTCGTTGAAACCCCTGAGCTTGAGTGTGGAGACCTTGAGTTTCTCTGAGCTGTGGGTGATCGTCTCTTAGTATCCCTGTTGTACACTGAACTCTTTCCCTAGGGTCCCTGTGACCATTTTCATAGGTCCTACAACCATTGCCAAGGTAACTGCGCCTCCGTTCATCCGGGAAATGAACATGCCTTTCCCTAAAACTCTCTCTACGACCACTGCTACGATCCTCCCTCACGCTGCTGTGGCGACTCAGACCTGACTCAGCCTGCTGCTTCTGTCGCAATAGTTTCTCAAGTTTATAGACGGGTTCAAAGAGATCATCCTCAGAGCTGTGGCTGAGGTAGCCTTGCTCACTCATATCGTTCTTTATGAGCTTAATGACATCACCCCATCCACCTGACAGGTGTGAAGATCTGCTGATGCTTTGGCTGGTCATGCTCTTGTCGTCCTGGTCCGAATGAGCTATGGAAGATCTGCCGACCAGCCTCCTCTGCCCTACAGTGCGTTTACTGTCGTGCCGTGTGACTGTAGGCCTACTGTACTCAATCAGGTCCTCCTCAGAGTCTGAATAGGTGGGCGAGGAGGAGTGCTGCCATCTTCTGGTTGGAGACCGGTTGTGAGGTACATGAACAGGCCGGGGTAAGTATGGACGAGCAGGAATGCTTGTGGACTCTTTAGTAAAGCCAACCATGCAAACATAAAAGCAGGGGATTTGGGAAATGGTTAGAGTTTGGGGAATGCAGAGTAAAACAGTTAACATATTAAGCTCTGTTTAGAAGTAAAAAGGACAAATGAACCATTAAAACATGCATTACATGAGAAAAAAATGGAGCTTCTCTGAATTCAGGGTGATTCAGGGCCTGGTTAGTATGCCAATGAAAGTTCAATGGGATAGCTGGGTTCAAGGCATAGTTCACCCCAAAAATATCCCAAATTAATTTTCAACTTAGGGTGAAATACATTTTAACTGGGCTTGTTTCACCAAACAAAGACGTGTAAACTGCAAGCTTGCAAACATGAATGAAGCCAGTACACTGAAAGGAAAACTTGACATTCTCTTGAAACTCTGTTTATGCCATTAAAGAGATTCAGGTTTTATTCTAAGACGCAAAAGATGTGGCGTAACCATAGAACTTTTCAAACAGGAAGCAAACATGAGTGAACTGGACATTGGGACAGTCATCATCCCAGATGATGTCATGTCTGTGGGGTTTAAAAAACAAACAAAGCAGCTGGCTGTATGTGTCATGCAGTATGATGGATGCACTAACAATACACTGCATGTTTAAACAAAGCATTTTTGTATAATTTCAGCAGATTTAATATTACTAATTTTAAAGACGATGGACTATTCTTTGTAAGAAATTAGAAGACACCAAGGTGTCAACAACACCCATGGTGTCACATTTTGCAGTAAATCAGATGCTTTACGGGAAACAACCATTTGACTAGACACAGAAAAACACATGTGACAAGACATTGAGACATAGTCACAATGTTATTTTGAAAATAAATTCTTACTATAAACTTGTTTATCACTCATTTCTCCAAGAAAGCTGCTGTTTTCAAAGTAAACGAAAGAGACGCAAAAGAACGTCTTTAATCATGTGTAAGACCAGTTTCACACATTTTGTCTTCAGGATGTGAATGGCGCCTATTTTAACAGTATACAGCATTCATATGTGAACATATTGCTGATTCCCATGAGTGACACTGAAAGTAGTTCCTCAGATGAGCATATTTTTGCTAGGCTCTACATACCAAACCCATCAGAAAACTCATTAAAATGGCACTATAAACCTATTTATCACGACCTTTCACAATTTAGGCTTTTAATAAGCAAATCAGACTCAATCCAGATGAGTTTATAGCTACACTGTGTGGTTCACGTTCAGTGTCAATGTACATGTGGCCTCCTTAACATGTAATGCTGTAAGCTAGAAACGCGACTTTATTTTCTATACAGAAGTGCAGCTTTGTCACACAACAGAAACACTGTCAGTGTGAACACAACATGAGCCTGCTGTCACAAAAGCATGGCCTACCTAATAAAACTGTTGAAGTTACACCACTTCATGAAAACACTTCAAGAACACCATGAATTTTGTTACAGAGGAGTGCTTTACCTCTACCATCTTTATGTTGGTAACTGCTCCTGTGTCTCAAATAAAGCTCTTCCTCCTCCTGAATCCTTTTTGCTATTTCCTAAAAAACAAAAATGAAAACAAAATTAGCTTTATAGATCAGAATGTTCATGTGGGAGAGTGAACAAGTTTTTTAAACTTTTTTTTTTTTTTACACAGAAAAGCATGTAAAATATAGCTGCAGATATATTATAAAAACTATATTATACTATAACAGCCAGTCAGAAAGAAAAAGATTGACACTTATTCGGTGATGACACATCGAGGTGAAACCCTTAACCCTAAGCGTGGGTTTGTAACTAAAAATATATCCGCTCATGCACTCAAGACAGACATCAGCGATCTGTGCACGTCAACAGAGGGGAATTTCCACGCTTACGTATCAAAGGCCTCTAGACCTGCTCTTACAGCAAAAAGCCCACCATGCACAATCTTCAAACAGCCACATGCTCAGCTTGCAAGAAAGCTGGCAAACAGGGTCACAATTTATCGCATAGCTGACCACAATGACTCACAATTTTCCTCTGTCAAAGTAAGGCTGAAACTTATCTCAATCAAATACTGTATGATTACCACAATGACCATATTGTGTATCTTATCACATGACTACCAACAGTTTGTACTATGTAAATAAAGATCAAAAATGCCTTTAATTTTAAGTGTTATGAAACACCATCCCTTAAATTCCTGCAGAAACAGCCATAGATGTGAAAACATACCATGTATATGACAGAGAATTTACAGCTTTTAACCAGAAGATGGCAGAATTCTGCCTCAATGACAGAACAAGTGACAAAAATTCTTTCCAACAATCACAAAACTTATACTGAGCTAAAATTTGAGATTCTAATGCCGTTTACATGCTTCAAAAAAGACTTTAGGAGCTGGGTTGAATATTTAAAACAAGCTTTTTTAAAATTTGAAATTCCAGAGAACCGTAATTAAAAAGATGGTCAAGTGTTGTTGTTTTTTTTTTTTTACGCTGGAGTACCTTAACAGGTCACAAGGGGGTACTAAAGCGCCTGTGGAAAATTTGAGAGAAAAGATGTATTTTTAGAATACGTAAAGAGAGAAACAATGTATTTTAACACTACACTTTGGATTGGTATTTATTGTAAAACTTACATTTGTTTTTTTTTCAACTGTCTAATATTAATCTGAAATAAAAGCTGAGTTTTTTTTAGGAAAAAAAAGACATGCTTTTGACATTGCTGTGTTACTTAAGTGTTTTGGCCAATAACAAATAGCTAGTCTTTTAATTCTGGAAACTTTATATAATATCATGCTTAATATTTTTCCACACATAGCATAAATGAATCTGCATACAAGAAAATATACACCTGGCTTTAGTAAATAAATATTAATATCTTGGGGTCCCTGGCATTAAACTGTCACGCTAACCTTCTCAGCAGAGAAGTCCTGGTGTCCTTCTGTTCTAATTAGCCTTACTTCACAGCACCATCCAAATTAAATCCACTCTCCTGCGCTGAGAGATTTTGCCCCACACAGGGACCAGCTCCTGTCTCAAGGGTTCTGACTCTGAGCTTATCTGGCACCTGGACTCCTGGAAGAAATCATCCCTCTAGATGAGGTTTGTTTGTGTACACAACATTAGAATGACCAGGTGAGAATTATTAGCATTACTCTTCCCTGCTCCTGTATGAGTTTGATAGGACGCGGACTGCAAAGCAGCGTGTGGAGATGATATTTAGATGCGACCTGGTGCTTCACAGGCTTTAATTAACACAGGGCTGCAGGGGTGTAAATATGTATAATTAATGCAGCGGAATGACATTTTGTGCAATATGTGAGGCCTAACGGTGCAAAATATGACACACTGGTTTGAAAAAACCTTCGGAATTACAATAACGAGGCTAATATTTTAACACGTCTGTTAAAACAAAACAAAAATTACAAAATAAAATCAAATTTACAAAGCTTATTCTGGGGTAAGCAAAACTTAATTCAAGATATATTCTTTGCAAATAATTGTTTTTCTCGAGTAAGTCTATTTTGTTTTAAGGATGTTTAGATATATTTACTGCAAAACAAGATGAAAATGTTTAAAGGGATAGTTCACCCAAAAATAAAAATTCTGTCATTAATTACTCACCCTCATGTCTTTCCAAACCCCTAAGATTTTCATTCATCTTCAGAACACAAATTAAGGGTCAGAAAGCTTGATTTGATCAAAAAATATCTTAATTTGTGTTCTTATGGATTTGGAATGACTTGAGGGTGAGTAATTAAAGGAGAACTCCACTTGCAGAACAACAATTCACAAATAATGTACTCACCCCCTTGTCATCCAAGATGTTCATGTCTTTCTGTCTTCAGTCGTGAAGAAATTATGGTTTTTGAGGAAAGCATTTCATTTTTCTCCATATAATTAACATAATTGGTGCCCCGATTTTGAACTTCCAAAATGTAGTTTAAACAAAGCTTCAAATTGCTCTAAACGATCCCAGCCGAGGAAGAAGGGTCTTACCTAGCAAAACGATTGGCCATTTTTTTTTTTTAAGAAAATAAAAATTTGTTTACATTTTAAGCACAAAAGCTTGTGTAGCACAGGGATGCGTGTTCACGTACTACTGAATCACGTCGGAAGGTCACGTGGACAGAGGTGGAACTACAAAGACTAAGAAAGTGCAAGTAAGTCAAACGCTGTTTACAAACAGTACGTTTTTCGACATACCTTTTTGAGCCGGAGTACACAGACGATGAACTTGTGGTGATTCGAAGACATGATGTGTAGTAGCGATGGGAAGTTCATTTTACTGACTTGGACCTTTGAGTCTCATTCAGCAAAATGACCTAATCTTTTTAAGTCATTATGTTCATTTTAGCAAAATCAGCATCACGTGACAGCCCCATAAGATAAATGAACGACTCGAAAAAAACCCGAAGACTCGAAACAGGTGAACTATCTCGAACGACTCGTTCTTCCCGAGTCACATTAAAGATTCGTTCAAAATGAACAAATCGTTCAAAAACGCACATCCCAGAGCTTGTGCTACATGAGCTTTTGTGTTTAAAAAGTACACAAATTTTTATTTTTCGAAAACAATGACCGATCATTTAGCTAGATAAGACCCTTCTTCCTCGGCTGGGATCGTTTAGAGCCCTTTGAAGCTGCATTAAAACTACATTTTGGAAGTTCAAATTCGGGGCACCAATGAGGTCCATTATATGCTGAAAAAATCCTGAAATGCGTTCCTCAAAAACCATAATTTCTTTACAACTGAAGACAGAAAGACATGAACATCTTGGATGACAAGGGGGTGAGTAAATTATTTTTAAATTGTTGTTCTTGAAGTGGAGTTCTCCTTTAAAGGATGAGTTCACTTCCAGAATAGAAATTTCCTGGTAATTTACTCACCCCCATGTCATCCAAGATGTTCATGTCTTTCTGTTTTCAGTCACAAAGAAATTCATCAAAAACCTTAATTTCTTTGCAACTGCAAACAAAGACACGAACATCTTGGATGACATGGGGGTGAGTAAATAATCAGGAAATTTTTATTCTGGAAGTGAACATATCCTTTAAGACAGAATTTAAATTTTTGGGTGAACTACCCTTTTCATGGCATGATTTCTACAGTGAAGTCACGATTCTTCCATGACTCAAAATGCCTGCGGGAACAGAGATCATGTTCGCAATATAACTCTGAATCATAAAATATCCCGAATGCCAAAAATTGCTTGTTCAGAATTAGTAAGAAACTGTAATTTGAAATGCCTCACAGACAGGTTGACTCAGATTCATCTGGAACCCAAACCTCTGAGATCACCTGTGAATAATAACTTGCTGTGCCAATGTTCTGACTGTTTTTATTTTACTTGCTGAGCCAACAATTTCCAGCTTTTCCACCTGAATCACCTGGGACTCTCCCACTCTCAAGACTCTTCCAAAAACACTTAGGCTTTGATTTTCACAGTAACACCCACAGGCGTTTTGTCTTCAGATCGGAACAAAAGGCACCTTAATTAAGGTTCGCAGCAACATCATTCAAGAAAAAAATAAAATCTGAACAAGTTAATTATGTCCTGGCAGACTCAAAAACCTTGTTGCTACCTGTCTGAACCGCTTAACTCTTATTTTTGCTAAAATATTACTTAAAATATTAAAGCAACTTTTAGTGCAGTTATTATAAGAACAGCTCACTCTGGAGCAACCAGACGTTAAGCACTAGGGCACAATGGTGGTTAGACTAAACTTCACGGATTATCACTTGCAGCTTTTTAACCACTATGCCACATCACCTCCAACACAAAGAACTGCTGTAACATTTATAGGACCCTTAATACAAAGCCCTCACCAAAAAAGCTGCAGATCCATAGAGATTTCCTTTTATTTCTGGAGGAGAACATTTCCACACTCAGCTTTTCCGCTTGTGACTAACTGAACTAGAAGACTAGAAGGGAAGTCTTTTTTTGTGTCCCCAGGGAGGTTATTTAAGGTGGGCTGGAGTTACATGCATCTGAAGTTGATTAATGCACAGTATGAGTGTGATTTTTGCTTTATGGCAGCTTGGTGCTTATTCACGTGTGGTCTTCGCCAGCACTTACACTCCACGGGAGACTAGCTGAATACATCAGCTCACTGGCGTCCCACAGTGACTCATTAATTATTGATCCATTTGATCCCTCAGACAAAGCGGTTCAGAGGTGTAAATGAAAAACAGAAGGGGTGACGTTTACTGAGCCCGGAGTTACACACCTCGTCCTCTACCTCCCTCCTCCGAGCTTCGTCCGCACGCCGCTGGATCTCCTCCTGAATCATGCGTGCGTATTCTGAGTCTTGTTCCTCCCTTAAAAGAACAAAAACACCTTTGATATAATGAAAACAGCTAAAAAAAACACATCTGTTTCCTTTAATGTAAGAAGGAAGTGCTGAGGCCATCAGAGTTTTGGACAGTGGTGGACTTTGGACATGCTATCAGCTACTGAACTGCTGATAAGCACTATACTTCCATGAACAGACAGTTTCATATCTGATAGTGGCGTGACTGGTCTTCTGACTGTGTGTGTGATCTTACAGTTGGCGAGTGGCCTGGTGTTGCAACATCTGAGCTCTCTGCTCCTCCTCATCCTGGAGCCTCTTGGCTACTCTGATGTCCTTTTGCACCAGCTGACTCCTCTGCACATTTGAGTTGTAGTACTGCTCAACTGTTGAAGAAAGCATGCAAGATTACAGAAGAGCATTTGGAAGATACACTAATAGGTTTATTCATCAAGGTTGAAAAAGTGACAGTTAAGACATTTTTTAAGATTATAAAAGGTTTCTATTTCAAATAATGTTCTATTCATTAAAGAATGTATCAGAGTACCCACAAAAATATTAAGCAGAGCGATTGTTTGGAAAATTCACATAATGGTAAGTATTACTTGAGCAGCAAATCATTATGTTAGAATGATTTCTTAATGATCATGTGACACTGAAAACTAGAAAACTAGAATAATGGTTGCTGAAAATTCAGATTTGTAAACACAGGAATAAATTACAATTACAAGAAATTTTAAAATACAGCTAAATTGTAAAAATATTTCATATCATTATTGTGCTTACTGCATTTTTGTTTACATAAATTAAGCCTTGGTGAATGTAGATCTTATCAAAATCTTGAACTGTAGTGTATATCAGAATATTTAAACCTCAAAAATGATTTCTAAACATCTGACATGATTGTTTCAGTAAATAATGCAAGACCTCGTTCATCCTTACTGCAACAAAGAACTGCACACATGCACAGAGAGATCATCTGATATACAGTTGAAGTCAAAAGTTTACACACACCTTGCAGAATCTGCAAAACGTTAATTATTTACCAAAATAAGAGGAATCACACAAAATGCATGTTATTTTTTATTTTGTACTGACCTAAATAAGATATTTCACATAAAAGACGTTTATATATAGTCCACAAGAGAAAACAATAGTTGAATTTATAAAAAATGCCCTGTTCAAAAGTTGACATACGCTTGATTCTTAATACTGTGTTGTTACCTGAATGATCCACAGCTGTTTCTTTTGTTTAGTGAAAGTTGTTTATGAGTCCCTTGTTTGTCCGGAACAATTAAACTGCCCGCTGTTCTTCCGAAAAAACCCTTCAGGTCCCACAAATTCTTTGGTTTTTCAGTATTTGTGTGTATTTAAATCCTTTCCAACGATGACTATATGATTTAAAGATCCATCTTTTCACACTGAGGACAACTGAGGGACTCATATGCAACTATTACAGAAGGTTCAAACATTTACTTATGCTGCAGAAGGAAAATCGATACATTAAAAGCCGGGGCTGAAAACTTTTTGAATTTGAAGTTCAGGGTAAATGTAACTCATTTTCTCTTCTAGGGAACATGCAAATATCTTTCGTAACTCCTAAAGGGCAGTACTAAATGAAAAAAAACCAAAAAACATTTAGGCAAAATAAAAATGTGCACATTCCGTTCAAAAGTTTACACCTCCGCCTCTTAATCGTTTTTCCTTTTGAAGCATCAGTGAGCGTTTGAAACTTCTGTAATAGTTGCATACGAGTCCCTCAGTTGTCCTCGGTGTGAAAAGATGGAATCTTAAAAATCATACATTCTACGCAAAAATGCTGAAAAAAACAAAAAAACTGAGGGACCTGAAGAACAGCAGGCAGTTTAACTGTTCAGGACAAACAAGGGACAAGGGATGAAAAACTATCACTAAACAAAAACAAAACAACAACAACAACAAAAAAACAACAACAACAACAAAAAAAACAGCTGCAAATCATTCAGGTAACAACACAGTATTAAGACTCAAATGTATGTAAACTTTTGAACAGGGTCTTTTTTTTTTTTATAAATTCAACTATTATTTTCTCTTGTGGACTATATGTAAACATCTTTTAGTCAGTATTAGTCAGCATTTTGTATGATCCCTCTTATTTTGGTAAAATTAACATTTTGCAGATTCTGCAAGGTGTATGTAAACTTTTAGAGGTGGGTAAAAGGCCAAGATAAAAACATTAACTCACATATTTATTCTGTGATCTCTGTGAATGGCTGTTCAGTGAACAGTCCAAAACCAAACTCTGACCAGGCAGGATATTTCAGTTAACCAGGCAGACTGACTCATATGAGAGGTCGTTACCTTATGTACTGAAACGCCCTTGTATTTCCAGGTGTGAGAACAGCGGCGCGCTTTAGAAGTTTACAAAAGACAGCTGAATGTGTCAAGGCTGAGAAAACAGATTTTGAACTTGCATTAAAATGCTTTAGGTGTGGCAGGTGAAATTAGAGAAATGGGACTTACTTTCCTGCTCCTGCAGGTTATGAGCTAGAGCTCCATCCTCCAGCACAGAAAAACACTGGCACACTGCAGAGGAAAAAACAACACTCAATAAAACTGCAAGAAAATTAACAATTAACAGGCTATGAGAGATGCTGCTTATCTTTTATCAACATATGATCTCTTATATGATCACTTCAGATTATAAAAGTATAGTATCTGTAGAATTTTAACCATAAATTATATCCATTCTAGGCTGTAACTGGAGACTTTGTCAGAGAAAATACTGGCAGACATTTGGACTGTGTTCAGAGACTGTGCTGTTATTTCATGTCTTCAGAAGTCACTTCAGGTCATTTTAGTAACGCTCTTTTAAAAAATGTTCATAACACCACATTTGTGAAGCCTCATTTCAAAACAAATTACAAATACATGTATTTTATCCCCTTAAAAAAAAGTCTTAAATTCTTCATATAATAAGTTTAAATAAAAACGAGACACTCAAATTTCATAAAGCCATAATAACAGTCTGCATGACAAAAACTGACCCTGGAAAGTTAAAAACAAAATTACACTTGTGGTTTTGGTCCCGTAAGTGTCATGTTTCATTTTAAACCCTATGTTGAAATAATGGACAAGCCAGGAAGGCTCTCACTGCTTTAAGGACAATCCTAAAAGGAATCTGTCGTGCTATTGAAAATAATAAATTTTATGTAGTAATGTCTATGGGCCAAGATATTTCAGAGGATTTAACGCAGAAATACAAAGATAGCATTATCTTCTGTAGTAAAGTGTTACTTATTTGAGCCCTAAAATAGTCTAAATGGCCCTTTCAGTGGAAGGACTACTGTTCTATGTAGATGAAGATCTCGCCATGCATTATTTTCTGCACTAATCAGCCTCATTTTGATGCTGTTGATACAGCTACACTATATTTAACTCAGAACATTAAAAAAAAACAGAGTATCAGGTCAGTGCACTCAGAATTTAACGTTCATGTGAACCGAAAAGTACAGTTCTTTCGTGTCTTTCAAGCTGATATACAACCATAAAATATACATGTGTGTAAAAAAACTGTGTCAGTTTTTTAAAATTGATACATCATCTGAAAGCTGAATAAATAAGCTTTCTGTTTATGTATGGTTTGTTAGGATAGGACAATATTATTCAAGAAACAACTACTTGAAAATCTGGAATATGATGGTGCAAAAATTAAATAAATAAATAAATAAAATCAAAATACTGAGAAAATTGCCTTTAAAGTTGTCCAAATGAAGTTCTTAGCAACGCATATCACTAATTAAAAATAACATTTTGATATATTTACGGTAGAAACTTTACACAATATCTTGAACATGACCTTTACTTAATATCCTAATGATTTTTTGGCATAAAAGAAAAATCAATAATTCTGACCCATGTATTGCTGGCTATTCCTACAAATATACCCGTGCGACTTATGACAGACTTTGTGGTCCAGGATCACATATATAAGCTGAGCGTAGATCATTTGGAGCACTAATGCATCGCAGAAAAAAATACTAGTCCTACTTAAACCTCTTGAGATACTGTATATAATTTTGATGATTTGCTAGATGATATTTTAAGGAGCAATTCTGTTTATTTTGTGCATTGCCATTTTCTTATCTCTAGGAAAGTCTACTGTATTCAGTAAAACTAAAAAAACAGAATCCCTCAAGGAGTTACAGTATAACACTATTGTGGTGAATGCTAAGTAGTTTTAGATTGAGTGTCATTGGAGTTACCAAACAAACATATACAGCTCTCATAAACACACTCATGACAACAAAACTTCAACAATCCTGTGGTGCCGGCCTTCAGGATATCCACAAAGTGTTTGCCAAATTAAATTTAGTAAAAAGCAACCTCAAATTCAGAGATTTACAGGGTGGCTGAGTCGCAGATAGTTTTTGAGGGGAATACGGTCTGTAATTGACACAGCAGCTGGAGTCTGAGGCTTTAGCACTGGTGCTGGACCTGCGGTCGGGACGGAGAACATTATAGACCATGAGAGCAGTAAAAGTGAGCGTTTTACTAAATCAAGAGCCACCCCATCAGTGCAACTACTAGATTCACACTCAACAGGATTGAAACTTGAAACACAAATGACTCTACATCTGCTTTACTTCAGGATGGCCTCAGCAATTATGCTGAATTAGAGTAGCATGACCATAATATCCTAATGGAGACATACTGACTTCAGCACAACCTCTGACCTGAGCAGCTGGTGGAAATCTATGTATAGCTGTGAGGCCCAGCCATCCGTCTGGTGGGGGTGAAACTACCGACCCCCTAAAACTGTGGGCAGTGAGAAATAATCCTTCTGTGGGGTATCTCAGATTTAAATCCCACCGTTTCAGTATCCAAAAAGACAAATGTATTTTCTGCTTGAGCCCACCTGCTGCATATCGCGATAACCCGTATCAGGTTACACAAGCACCTCCCAACAATGCCCTCACACATCCACGCCTGCACACAGGAGGAATGGTTTCCAGATGTGCCAGCAGCAAAAAAAAAGACACAAGCTGAGCAGAAGGATAGTGAGATTGGAGGCGTTTACTTTGGAAAGGCGTACAGATAAGGGCAAAACATAAGAGTCAGTGACTTTGTCCTCTTTTGAGACATCTAGCGGCTCTGTAGACTCAGTAGCTGGTTTGTTTTGTCCAGCAGCCAACATACTCACTCCGTGGGGATAGGGCATGACAAGAACGCTAACATCAACAGAAATACACTGCAAAAATATATATGGACCCTATATATTGCTAATATCTAAACATATGCCAGAAAAAGTATTTTGATGTTGCATTACAAATGACATGCAAAATGCAAGTCTACACTATTGTTTAAAAGTTTGGGACCAGTAAGATTTTTTGATTTTTTTACAAAAGATTTCTGTTTAAAATAATTGTAGGGTCCTATGAAACGTGGACGGAATTGCGGAATCCAGTCATAAAAACGGAATTTACTGAATAACGCGGAATGTCACGGAATTTGTCAACGTTTTAATGAATTAATCAAAAGTAGGTCATTACACTTAAATCAAACCGCAATATGAACTAATATCTGTAAATATTACGCCGCAAAAATACCATTTAAATATGAATCCTGCATGTTCTGCTTGTCTTTGTTTTAATGAATGGAGCAGACGAGCGGTTTTGTTTACTCACACACTGAAGAGCGAGTGACGTTCGCTGTGATTTCAGCGTCTGTCGTCTCACTAAATGAGGACATAAACACATGAACAATAACTACTGAGTGTCACTTCATGAGCATTTGACTGTTCCATTTTAGGAAAACTAGCGTTATATCATATACACACAGAAATGTAAAGGTAGACACAGCAACCCGTCAAAATAAAAGTCTGGTTTAACTTGAAGACATTGTGCCAGATATATATTACTACTAAAATGAAACAAACATTATTTTTTAGGGTATAATCACACAACATTTCTTCCACGTTTTAGTAAATTCCCCTTGTTTGCCAAAAAAAAAGTTTGCTTAATTTTCAATAATTAAAAAAAATGAAATTAATGTTTTATGCCTTCATTTGATAACCAGAACATTTTAAATACAAAACACAGAGGGTAAAAAAAAACCTTTCATAAGGCTATTTTAAGAATATATTTGAATAAATTAAGTATGCATTAAAATAATTAGACATGCTAAAACACAGAATTTGATAACAATAAAACATATGGTGAGATAAAATAAAACATTTCATAGGGTCCTAAACATGTCATTTTTGTTAAACCTTTATTAAATTGATGTGAAATTGTATAGGTTTCATGATTTTAATTAATTAGACATGCTCTTTGATTAGTACAATTTAATTTAACCATTAAAAAGGAGTTAAGAAATATTGAAACGGGACAAAACTGAATCCAGAAAAATTAAAATGGAAAAAAAGGAATTTGGAAAAAAATAAAACGGAATTTGGGAAAAAATAAAACTGATTTTATAGGGCACTATAATTGCAGTTTAAACTTTCTATTCATCAAGGAATCCTGGAAACAATGTATCAGTTTCCACAAAAATATTAAGCAACTGTTTTCATTTATAATAATAAGAACTGTTTTTTTGAGCACCAAATCAGCATTAGAATGATTTCTAAAGTATCATGTGACACTGAAGATGATGCTGAAAATTCGGCTTCATGGAAGCTTTCATAGAAAAAAAAAAATGGAAAAGTTACTTTAGATTGAAATATTTCACAACACAACTGTCTTGCTGTATTTTTAATCAAACAAATGCAACATTGGTCAGCCGTTTAATGCTTTAGAAACCTAAACAATCTTAGAGTACTGTAGAGTACATGACAATTAGGTAACACTTCAGGAACCAATTTTCTCTATATTAACTAGTTGTTTATTAGCTTGCATATTAATGCATTTTGGCAGTTTACTAGTACTTATAAAGCACATATTAATGTCTTATTCTGCATGACCATACACTCTTAAAAATAAAGGCATCGATGGTTCCATGAAGAACCTTGAACATTAATGGAATTAATAGAAATGTATTGAGTCAAAAGTCATAGTTAATAGTTAGAATTGGTCCCCAAACTAAAGTGTGACCGAAAATATTCTTAAATTTAACAGATTTAAGATCCCATTTCAATCAGTTTCTTTTGGATCAAACTTAATCTAGCAATTTTTTCAATCTGAGGTGTTTACACGCAATATATGATTCATGATTGGGCTATCAGTTGGATTACCAGTCTCATTTAATTAGAGCTACTGTTCTCAGGAAGCATAAGACATGTGAAGGCTATGCTAGCATGCTAGCCAAGTACATAAGCTTACAGCCAATTATTAAAAACATCTGGTATGTTTCCTTCAGTCAAAACAATCCTGATAACACAAGGACAACAGAATGGACTACTGACAGTTGGATTTAATACAGTATATTGATGAGGTTTGGTCAGAAAAAACAATCTTCCTTCTAAACACTGATCCGTTCTTCAAACTACACCTAAACTGATAAGACTGGACAGCAGTATCCTCCCCCATAACAGTTCAGGCAGTGCTGGGGATTTCTGTTTCATCTTTATCTACAGCTGAGGAATTCCAGAACCCTAACAAAAAGAGGCTCATGCTAAATATGCAGTCAACAAAATAAAACAAGACTCACAGATTCACACGCTGAAATGATTGTCTGTTTTTATCCAGTCAAGGAGGGAGAAGCTATCGACAATGACTATCGTCACTCTCGACAGTCTAAACTCATACACTCCTTTAACTGTAGGAGGGATTTGAGCCGGCAGACCCGGTTTTAGCAGCAATGTTGTTTAGCGGACCTCTGCATTCAGGTGTCTGATTGGGGCATTCAGTCTATTGGCAGGCAAGAGGGTGTGGATCTAAAGTTGTTGAACTAGTTTTGCAGAAGCCAAAAAGACATGCTCAAATTACAAAAACAAGCAAAACATATGTTTGAAAGCATATGTGCAACCATGATACAACCATTTAAAACATTAGATAGAGCAGTCACAGCATGCAAATCAAGTGGTTAACAGACTATTGAACTGAGACAGGAAGTCTGAAATGGATCTGACCATCTACACTACAAGTATAAGAGCACTACTGCATTTATTTGATCCAAAGTACAGCAAAAAGAGTGAAATTTTGAAACATTTTTACTATTTAAAATAACAGATTTCTTTTTGAATATACTTTAAAATGTAATTTATTCGTGTGATTTCAAAGCTGAATTTTTAGCATCATTACTCCAGTCACAAGATCCTTCAGAATCCATTCTAGTATTCTGATTTCATGCTCAAAAAACATTCTTTTTTAAATTATTATTATAATTATTATGATGTTGAAAACAGCTGAGTAGAATATTTTCAGGTCTCTTTGATGAATAGGAAGTTCAGAAAAACAGCATTTATCTAAAATAGAAATCTTTGCAACATGTCTTTATCATCACTTTTGATCAATTCAAAGCATCCTTGTATTATTAAGCATTAATTTCTATAACTTCTTCAATTATACTTCAAGCATTTGAATGGTATAGTGTATAATGTTACAAAAGCTTTTTATTTCAGATAAATGCTGATCTTTGCATCTTTATATTAATCAAAGAATCCTGTAAAATGTACTCAATTGTTTTAAATATTAAATATGTTTCTTGAACAGCAAATGAGCATATTAGAATGATCTCTAAAGGATCATGTGACACTGAAGACTGGAGTAATGATGCTAAAAATTCAGCTTTGAAATCACAGGAATAAATTACATCTTAAAATATATTTAAATAAAAAGCAGTTGTTTTAAATACTAAAAATATTTCAAAGTTGTTCAGTTTTTGCTGTACTTTGCATCAAATAAATGCAGGTTTGGTGAGCAGAAGAGACATTTCTTTAAAAAAAAACATGAAAAATCTTACTGTTCAAAAACGTTTAACTGGTAGTGGACATGTAGTATTTACTTGATACTTGGGAAAAAAAAATACTTGTTTTGTAAATTCATGATATTTCTTAATTTAATGTGTCCTTGCTGAAGAAAAACATTAATTTCTTTCAGGAAAAAAATCTGAAACATCTGAACAGTAATACATATTTTTAATGTGCCACTACACTCTTAAAAATAAAGGCTCTTTATTGGCATCGACGGAACCTTGAACATCAATGGAAACTTTCAAATGCAGAAAAGGTTCTTTATAGTTGAAAAAGGTTCTTTAGATTTTTTAAATGTTCTTCAAAAATGGTTATTTTAAGAACTGTTCATTGAAAGGTTTTTTGGGGAACCAAAAATTGTACCTCTATGGCATCAATGCAAAAACAGCCTTTTGGAACTTTTATTTTTAAGAGTGTACCAGACATTTATAAATATCTGTCTAGGGAGAAGTTTCACGGCATGAAGAGGAAAAGGGTCAGGGAAGGCATGGAGTGAAGGATGCAAAGAGGTTAAAGTGCAGAGAGGAAAGAGGCTGCTTTTTCTCAAGGGAACTGGGGTATAGAGACAGCATTCCCAAGACTATGCGAGAGAGCTACCAGGGCAAAAACACACCCACGGGAACTGATAAAACAAGAGTGACGACAAAGACAGCTCACTCGGATACATTTATTGCACAGTGCTTTGGGGAACTAGTATTGAAAACAAACTGAGGAAATGAAAACACTGTTGCTCACAGGCCAAGTTAAAAGGAGATAAACCCAATGGGAAAAAACATGGCATAGTAAGGCACAGTCATTAGTTAATTGGGTGATACAGAGGCAGTATGATGGTCTAATAGGGTCTTTGTCCTATACCCAGTGCTTGTTTAAGCGTAAAAACACGAAGCAAAACAATGAAAGCATTGTGTACAGAATGAGAACGGAAGGGAAATCATCATCAACATTTCCTCTTCAAAAGAAGCATTAGGTCATGTTCCTTTATACAGGATTTTTACACCAAGAGACAATACTAGAGCAAACTGAGCCATGTGGAAAGGCTCTTTCACCAATAGGGGAAAGAAAACACAGCTTTTTTTGCTTTTGAGATATATAGCAGACGTCTGGAATGTTAATCAGATTTCAGACTTATCAGCAAAAGCATGCAGTACACGGGATATAGCATCAGAATGAGACATCTGAAAAACTCAGACATCAGAATCAACAATCAAGCAGACAATGATGTGACAAATTTTGGAATTTTCTCCATCATACTGCACAACAATCATCCAAATTGAAAAGGTCTGCAATGTACACACATGATGCATGTCAGGCAGGTCTTACCCTCCTGGACTCTGGGTAGGTTGGACTGATCCACCTCCAGCTCTGCCATGATTTCTGGCACCGCTCAACAACTCATGCCATTCAGCAACACCTAATATCATGAAAAACAGACTCTGGTTAGTGCTAGACTGACTGGGCCAAAGTCATTTATGAGGGATGAGACCCAGAAGGGCGTAAGTGACATTTTGGGCGAAATGGAGATAAACATATATCAAATAATAGCTCTTGATGAGCTCTTTCTACTGGCAAAAGTATGCTGTCATCAATGAGTGTACAAAGTTTTATTATGAACGACTGAAATCAGTACACAAAGTCATATCAAACTATGGTAAATTTTTGTTTTGGCCCTCCTGTAAAGTTGGTGAAATTTCACTTACGCCGTTCTGGTTCTTACCAACTCGATTTGGTCACTGTGAGTGTCCCAACAGATACAGTTCACTACTGGCTCATTAAAATGATTATTTATGAAACCATAATTTAACGTTTTTGACAAACCACTGCTAAAACATTTGCATGTTACAACACATTTTAATAACATTAAAAATAATTCATTTATTATTCATAATATTGTACTTCAAACAAATACAATAATAATAAAAAATAAACAATTTTTCTCTTTAGAAATCAAATGTAAAATAAAAGAAACAACAGGAATAAGGGATAAAATCTGCAAAACACAAAAGAAGTTATAACTAAAAATTAAAAAAATGCCTTATTAGTGGTCAATAAAATAAAGTAAAATTAGATAAATAGGTAAATAGGTCATTGCACTGAACCGCCAACAAAATAAAAGTAAATTAAAACCCATTTCTTTAAGAAATAATCAGTAAATAAATGCAAACGTAAATATAAAAAACAACTTTTTAAAACAATAAATACATTACTGCTTTAAAAGTAATTTAAATTTAGACTTAAACGACAAAAATATTCAGTCCATCAGAGCATAAATTGTGTTTTGCTATAACACACTTTGACAGAAAGCATGAACACTGTGTGAAGACAAATTATATGACTAAGCAGCTAACGCAAAAGAGCCCCGAAACAAAACAAACGAAACTAAAACAAACAAACCAGCAAAAGTGACATGGATGGGGACAATGAGGTAAATGGATCTTCACACGACTTTACACCACAATGATTCATCACACGATCATCAAACACTGAAAACATGACTCACTACAGACACCAAACACAGTGTCTTACCTGCTCTGCGCGCTTCTCTTCTCTACAAATGCTCTTTTCTATGCTCAACAACTTGTTGCGTTCTAAGGCTACTCGAAAAACTCTCACTTCTCATAAGCTCTTACTTGAATTTGGCTGTCTGAAATAAGCCTGAACTATAATTACCCCGTTTCAAAGTTTCCGACTAGACAGACTGTTTTTGACAACGAGACAATGGCATGAAAGCTTCCACAGGGATGGGAAGCCAGCGCGGACAAACTTCACTCTCCCTCCCTCGACCAAGACGCTCATTACATCACACTGGCTCATCCAATCACATCAAACATTAACATAAATATAATTTAATAATGAATAAAGAGTGGAAAGAAAAAAAATGGATTTCCTGGTTCACTCTTTAAAATATACTTAGATCTGAAGTCTTTTATTGATTTTAATTATTGAAAAGTAAAATAAGAAACATATATAATATAAACATAAAAAATAATAACACTATTATTTAATAAAGTTTCTCAACTTTATTTTATACAATTGATTATAATAAATGTATAGTGTTTTACTCGCTTATAAAGTGGTCCTCAGAGTTGTGGTTGATATTCTGCCCTCTACTGGACTTGAGCCTTAAAATTCATGCATTCTGAAGAAACTTTCTCTTTCTTATGACACACCTGCTGTTCAGCACACATATACATGATATAATCAGAACTGGGTAGTAACTGATTACATGTAATCTGGATAACATAATCAGATTACAAAAATCAAGTGCCTATAATTAAGTATTTTACATCTTATAATGCTCATTATCAGATTACAATTACTTTATGGATTACATATTATTCACCTAATGGCAGCAAATCATTAATCTCTAAAATCACTAAAATCCTATACTGTGTCATGTAATTTTGCTTTGACTGTAATCACAATACAGAGTGGTCATGTAAATGTCATGTAAATAAATTTGCAAACCATGCATCTGAATTCAGGGGAAAAAGGCACCTCTCAAGCAATGAGACAAGTATGAAACAAAAATAATTATGTAGGTTACTAAACACTGATGACCTTCAGTAACTGATGATTACTTTGGAAAGACTTTGGGCGTGTAATGTCGTTGTTTTCATGTTTATTAATGTTTTATCATATAATGCAGGGATTCCCAAATGTTTTTGTCAGCCAAACCCCTTTGATATGGAATATTTATCAGAAATATCTCTGAGGAAGTTAATATTTCTATTATTTAACAACACATTTGCGTGTTTACAGTTTAATGTTGCTCAATGGTGACATCGCCAGGTGAACAAATGAAATACTTCTATTTTAAAAATTAAAAAAAAAAAAAAACTATTCTCATCAACTCAATGCAGTTTTTACATTAAGCCCCGTTTGGGAAACCGTGGTTAAATATAATGTTTTATGCATTTTGTAATGTTGACATAAAAAAATTAAATATACTTTCTTTCTCTTTGCTTTTTTTTTTTAAATATTAATATGGTACGTTTAATGGTAAGTTTAAAACAAGTTAGATAAACAAGTAATCTAAAAGTAGCCAGAATACACCTAAAATGAATAACCTAAATTATGTTACTAACTATAGCCTTAATAATGTAATATGTAATCAGTAATGGACAACAATTTGTAAGTAATCTACCCAGCTCTGGATATAATTATGTTTTGTCTATTGTATTACTGTATTGTAGGCTATATTACCAAACTTAAACAAAAGATTCAAGATAATTCCTTTTATTCACCTTGACGTTTCCATCTTTTTATACAGCGCACCAGAATAAGACACCATATTAAATTTTATGTGGATTTAAATGTGGCCGTGACGGATCGATTTACAGTATTTACAGTGGCACACATTGTATTGTATATAAATCCGTAATTTTCTCACAATCTGTGTTTTGTGGAGTTTTTGTCTATCTAAAGTTTTGTTTTGTTTTGTTTTTTTCCTGAACAAAATTTGTCAGCTGAACAATTAGGGGAGAGTGGGGCAAGTTGAGCCAGCAACTGTATCTTGGCAACTGTACACTTTTACTGTCATGTGACCATGTATTTTGGAATCACACATAATTTCCGCCAGACTGTGGAAAGGAGAAAACACATGGGAGGTGTGGAAGGCACCCATTTGGCATTTTAGCATAACAGATGTAATGGCTGTTACATCAAAACAAAGTTACCCAGTTCTAAAAATATTCATGATGCATATTGGTGATTTATCAACATATAAAACCATGCAAATAATTTAGCTAAATATTAGCCTGAATTGGTAAGCTAGCTAGTTTTTTTTCTCTAAATGCCAGCTATGGGGCAAAGTGAGCCAAATGCCGTGGGGTAAGTTGAGCCAGCACGTTAACTTACCCCGCCATAAGGCACTGAAGTTAAGTTAAATCTCTGAGGTATAAACTGGTATTTTAATGTGATATTACACAACTGGTTTAGTTTATCATGTGTATATATATTATTTGTAGTTTATTTGATAGAAATATTGTACAAGTGCACCAAATCCTTTTCAGCACATTATTATCGTATCTTTCCACCTGTAGTCCCCAATGGCCGGTTCAACAATGCAGAAAAGCTACCACGCCAGGAATCTTTTGACTAAAATATGTATAAGTTTCAGTGATATTTATTCCTTCATTCTAATTCAGTTTTATTTAATTTTACTCAACAAACTCTATGTTTCGTCTGTTTTTGGGAATGTTAAAACTTGTTTACAAATAAATGCAAACAATTAAAGATTGAGAATTAAACTTAATTTGATTTTCTTTAAGAAAATACATATGACTGTTTGTAAAATGAACTTTGATTATTGAGTAAAAGAGGTAAATTATCTTTCAAATTTCACATAAGTTTGAATCAAATCAGTCAGATGGTCAGTTTTCACCCAGATGGTATATCTTACCCCTGTCAGCTTACTCCTAACCTGGGGCAAATTGAGCCACAGGAACACTTTTTTTTTTTTTTTTAATAAAAAGGCATTTTTTAGAACCCTTTGTCATGGATACATTCAGATCATTTAAATGATAGGAAACATGATGAAATTACTTTAGATAGTTGTACTTCTACCTCATTTTCGCCTATCTTGAGGAACACACAAGTAAAAATGGCTCATCTTACCCCACTCTCACCTACACTGTATTTCTATCATTCACAGCCTCATTTTCATTCCTGTCAAAATATTAAATCTGGTGCTACCCTGACTAAGGTCTATTGATCAACTGTAATTCTGAACGGGCTATAATACGTGTATTGTAGCCAGTATTTGGGCATTAAATGTTAGGTGTATTGTATGTTTGGGTTTAATGTGCATTTGAGCGTGTTGTGAATTTGTGTTCAATGTCGGGAGCAATTCAACCACGCAAATTCCTCATAAGATCAATCTTACACAGCCTATTAATTTCACAGATGTAGCCAGACTGAGTGACGTACATCCTCTCAAAACGGCTCTTCATTTTTTACGTCTGCTCTGTCTGATTATACTCCACTTTGTAAATGTCAGATGTGCATCAGTAATACGTCTTTGCCAGTGGGTGATAAACAAATGTCATGCTCTCCTCAGCAGACGGGTAATCTGGACTTTATATCCCTGGTGCTCTTGAGCTTCATTTTTATTACCTTTATTGACATAATGTTGTTAGCATCAGTGTGGCTGCCTGAATTCCTAATAAAATATTTGGTTAGGGAATTTAAAGAGATATATTTTCATCCCTCTCAACATAAAAGACTAGATTCATGGGCTAAATAAGTCGGTTGACGTATTCATAAAATAATCTCTTTATGTGTTCTGCTGTGAGTTGATAGACAGACATTTGCACACCTGTGTCCCCCAATTTACAAATTCAGTAAAACAGGTTTAATGAGATTCAAAAGCGATAAAGCCAACGTGGACCTGCTACAGCGGTCACTCTGATTTATTCATGGATACTAACTCAACAGGATTCACTTTTTAAAATAGGACTCTCAATAAAAACACTGCATTGATTATGATTCACTCAGCTTTGGTAGAGTGGTGTATATAAGAAAAGAGAGCATCCATCCACCTCATTCACCAAAGCCTGACCTGATAGGACCTTCAACCTGCTGCAGAGATGATCTGTAACTTGCTTCTGTCCTGCTCTGTCCTCCTGCTCTCCTGCAGTCATCTGTTAGCACATCCTGTTACAGACACAGCTGACATGACTTACAGCGGCCCTGGTGAGTGCATTCAGAAATAATGTTTCAGATGTTATTATTTTTTTAGTTTTTGTATATATAGTGCAAAGTATTTAGCTTTTTTTTTTATATCCAAAGAGACATTCTTAGAACAGGCAACTGGCTTAGATTAGTACACAGGGTGCAAAAATATAACATTAATTTTATAATGCTGGTGCCAAATAGCAATACTGGCAAATTTACAGTAGCTGATGAAATAATGTCTGTCTTGATTGCTGCTTTAGATTCAGCAGAAGAGGCCGGAGGTGTCAGTCCAGATGATTTCTCTGTCTCTGATCTCAATGATCTCCTGCAGAGGGCGGCAGTCGCAGGATATTCCCCGCTGCTCAGCAGAGAGAGTGAGACTCATTTATCTGACATAGACATTTAATCTCAAAAGTTACAAGTGCATCATCTTTCAGTGTTACTGAAAGTTCTTCTGCAGACGAAAAGAAATCGCTATTTTGTACTTTGAATGCTCATACTGTTCCTTTCACAGATATCAAAGTGCCTGGGCAGACTCCTAAAGAGGCTCTTAGAGAGGTAAGTTAAATGATAACAAATCTCTAAGCGTTTAAATAATGCTGTGTTCTTGTGTTTCATCTTGGATATATTACATTTTCATGCAATTGTGTGAGCAACATCCTCTCTTTCTCTTTTCAGCTGCTGTTAGAAAAACCGTATCGCCTCATTCCTCCCAACAGTCTGTGGGGCAGCAGGAGACAGTTCAGGAAGAGAGGCGGCAGTGCAGATTGCTTCTGGAAATACTGCGTTTGAGGCATTCATGACATGCTGAACTGAGTCACAGGGCTTTTATAGCTATTCCTACCAGTATGGACTCACAATACAAAAGCAAAAATATACAGAAGACTGACGTAAACCAGTAACATGTAAAATATCTGGGATTTTTTTCTACATATCTTCAGCTTTTATGTGTCTGTACATTTTTAATGACATGTAATTCTGGAGTATTTGGATTAAGTGCCAATACTATCTTTATAGAAGAGACAACAATAGCTACTGTATAAGACATATATAACTGTAAACTATAAATAAATGCAAAAATAAAATAATAAAAAAATAAAAAGGTTTCATTCTTTGTCAACGATGTTGTTCTCATTTCCCCCTTTGAAAACTGAAATTCTGAATTCACATTTATTTTGTAACTCCTTTTATTTCATGTTTTGCAATCAGTTCTTCACAAAGACAGCATGCGGATGAGATTCGAGTGCAAACCAGGTAGCTTTGGATTGATGAATCAAACAGACTATTCTTCAACCTTGGAGGCTGGACATCCACTTAGCTGGAGAGGACAAATGGTATCTAGATGCATCTACAGACTTACTGAACACACAAGAAAAGAAAATATGAGCCAAAGTTAAGCTATAATATGTGTTAAACACCACTTGTCACCTTTACTCTATTTATATAAAATATAAAGAATATACAGTATATTAAAAAATGAACATTTTTTTGGTCATGTTAAGGGCAGAAGTAAGCCTATGGGTGAGACCTCCGGTTCATTAATACTGTAAAGCTGCTTTGACACAATCTGTATTGTTAAAAGCGCTATATAAAAAGGTGACTTGACTTGAATTATGCGCTATAGGGAAATAATAACAACGTGCAGTAAACAATGAAATAGTTTACACTAAAATAATATAGTAAGACACACCAATTTGCAATATCAAGCAGCAAAACGAGCTGTTTTGTACAGCTAAAAATAGCTGGATGTGGATGAGACAGGAAGTCAGGTAGATACTGTTAAAAATAAAGAACCATTAAGAACCTTGAAACCTTTCCAATGCATAAAATGTTCTTTATAGTGGAAAAGATTCCTCAGATCGTTCAAATATTCTTTACACTAAAAGGAAAATTGTTCTTTTAAGAATCATGCTGGTGCTGTTTTATAAGAACAGAAGATCAGTGGTTGTTTGATTACCTGCTGTGGACTCTTGAGGGTAAGGCTCTATGTATTGCTACTCCTAAACGTGGCAGGTCTCTCTTCTCCAAATTATCAATATTAGGCCACTGAAACTCAGGAGAGTCCATCAGCTCTGTGTCTTGTCCTTCCTGTTCGTTCACTGGAGTCATCGCTCTCAGAAGCTCTATCACCTAACAGCACACACACACACACACACACACACACACATATGCAGTAGCTAAAGTCCAATATTCCATAAACAAAAACTGCTGAATGAACAATTTCTCATTTTTATGAATAAATGACTCTAAAAGTAATTTCACCTCTCTGACTGTGTGAGCAGCAGTGTGTACAGGCTGACAGTCACCCCACAAGACACACAGCAGCACCAGACTGACAGATATGCTGAACGTTCCCTTCATTATATCTGTGAAGCAGAACACAGACATTCACTTAATCTTTTCATAAATAAAATAAATATGTGACCCTGGACCACAAAACCAGTCTTAAGTAGCACAGGTATATATGTAGCAATAGCCAAAAATACATTGTATGGGTCAAAATTATTGATTTTTCTTTTATGCCAAAAATGATAAATATATTAAGTAAAGATCATGTTCCATGAAGATATTTTGTAAATTTCCTGCCGTAAATTTATATCAAAACTTAGTTTTTGATTAGTAATATGCATAGCTAAGAACTTTATTTTGACAACTTTAAAGGTGATTTTCTCAATATTTAGATTTTTTGCACCCTCATATTCCAGATTTTCAAATAGTTGTATCTCAGTAAATATTGTCCTATCCTAACAAGCTTATTTATTCAGTTTTCAGACAATGTATAAATTTCAATTTCAAAAAATTTACCCTTAAGACTGGCTTTGTGGTGGGGTCACATATATTACATGATAAAAGAAATTAGTTAATAAATTAGCTTTTATGCATTAAACAAACAAATATATAATAATTATTCAATTAAATAGTATAAATTCTAAATACATATTGCTTAAAATAAATTATATAATAAAGATAAAATAAATACAAATAAAAACTTTGAAATGTATAAATATTTAAAATATATCCACTATATATAGTCATCTATATATAGTCAACTATGAATTTGTTGTTAATATATTAATTTATGAATATTTAAATAAATTGTTTAATTTATTGCTCTACACACACTTGTTATTTCCAGTATGCACACATACACAAATTACAATACAACTTATATATTACAATATAAATTATTATATACACATACAGATTGAAAAATAAAACATTTTCAGTTATTCATATAATGATCTGTTTTTAAGATATGCATTATACGCAAGGCAATTAACACATTATGAGATATTATGACATAACTGTTAGTTATCAGTTAACAAATAAGAAGCGAAATAAATGAACATATATTGAATTTATATACATACACTTTGTTCCTTACCTGAAGAGGCTCCTGCAATTCCCAGGTGGTTGTTGTTGTGTAGAACACCGCAATACACTGAGGTAAATGTATTGTCTCTTCACAATTTATATCCTTAGAGGAGTCTGACCAATAACCACGTGTTTGGAGTCCAGAGGGCAGTTACCTGGCCCATAAACTCTGCCAGTAACTGACCCTATAACTGTCCCCTATTCTATTGTCAATAATAAAGCAAAAAACGCCTCTTCAGCACAAGCACAAATGCACACACAGCAGTCATTTCCTGTTATCATGAGCTATTATTCCCATCAAGCGTCCACCATTTCTGATCATACAAAATAACTAACCTTCAGTTTAATCACTAAATCTGAATAGTCCGAGGACAGCCAATAATTGTAAAATTTACTGTGTGACCTTTCATTAATTCATAATTATCATTCATTAAACATGTACGTCGTCATTTGAAGCTAAAAGTGTCATCGCATCTTGACGAATGACAGGCTGCAGTGTGTCGCAGTGACCAACAGATGGCTCAATTTGATGAGTCAAATCAATTCGCCTGAAATACAATTAGCTCCGTTTAAAAAAAGAGACTAAAGAAACATGGAAACTTCAAACGAAAATAGGCTTTTCTTAAGTTTTTCCCCTTTTATTATTTTACAGCAGAGAGAATATAAAGCATTCAGAAAACATCTTTCATATTTTAAGGGCAATTCAAAACATTTTGCATGGCTTCAGCAGCTGAATTCTCTTTTTTAACATATCCATCGATTCAGTGACTCTTTAACATGCACAATTACAAAAATAAATCGCTCAAACCAGGGGGGAAGGAAGAAAAACAAAGACATTTAAGAAAAGAAGAAACCAAAAAAACAAAACTGAGGGGTCATCGGGAAGGGAGAGGGCTACATAATCGGGAAAAGACACAGAGAAAGACAGCTAGAGAGGAGAGGAAAAGTAGATCTAACACTAGTTTAACATGCAAAGTGTAGAGAGCCCCAAGTGTAGCTTGTAATAAAGGCAGGGCCGCTATTTTCTGGGTTTGAAAGGGATGAAAACGTGCAGCTCCATGAAGGGTGTCGTATAAGCACTGTCCTTAAACTACTGCATTCTAATCTCACAATACTGGCATTTGCATAAGAGTAAGTCAGCTACGTGTGTCCAACAGATCGCTGTCCCCATTAGGTCTACAGGTCTCCACTTCAGGAATTGCTTATTGCTCTGTGTCCATGAGTGGTGGGATGTTGCCTAGGGCCCTGTTTTCCCTTTTCTAAAGAATGGATGCGCAGGAAAGGCAGTCTCTGTTCGAAGTTGTTGATGCGACAAACAAAATTAATGAGGTATCTTCTGTGGGCTGAGCTGCGATACCGTTAAAGCTGAAGCGGAATTGTTAAAATGAACCCGTATGCGACCAAATGAGGTTACTGTCTGGTGTTTACAAACTACAGCTATTCTTCTACATGTTTTAAAACGTCTACCTATGGCTATAATAAAGTCATGACGATGTTGATGAATCGATCTGAGCAGCACTTTTTCATAATTGTGATACAGTATATCCACGGCAGTGTGTTTATACAGTGACTATAAGATCCGGAGAAGCTGCACTGAACTGAAACATCCATGCGTATTTACACAAGCATCAGACGCATTCGCGTAGACCTGCTCCATTGCAACGGGCTTGATCACTCTTATACAACACCAGCCAGCGCCGCTCGCTAGACAAACAACCGGTTTTTAGGGACCTAAGGTACGCCAACTCAGCTCACATAGTTGATTAAAAAAAGGTGAACAGCATGACATGTTCAGAATCACAGTAATTTGATCAGGACAGTCTGGCTCGTTTCCCAATAAGCAGCAACTAATTCTCAAGTGACCTGCTCTACTTCCCCTTTTCTCCAGTTTGGCACCTGAGTTAAGATACAAAAGTGAACCCGTCAGATTCACACCCGAGGTTTCAACTGCACTAGTGCCTTGGACACTTTAGCGTGGATATGGACACAGTTCTGTGGCGCGTGTTTTCGTATGAGGTACACACGTTTTTTGTTTACCTGTTTCTGTGGCGGAACAATGGGAATGTAAATGGAACGTGGAGTGAAAGTGAATTCGAAAACGAAACAGGAAGCCAAATTCTATTTGAAAACAGAAAAAACGATTCATGCTGCCCCTGTAAATATGAGTACTGACAATTTGCCAGCTGTTTTGACTTTTTGTATTGTAAAGTTAGGTCTCGAAGCCCTCGGCCTGTTTCAAGTTCTGCAACCCATGAAACCAGCTGCTTTACAGAACAGTATTTCTTCGACAAGTCTACCTGACTACCAAATCTACAAAAATAAGCATGCTTTGGGCGCTGTTTCAGCCACCCGGTTATCTATGTTACCCATGCAAGCATAATAAGACTCGAGTTGCCACCGCAGTGCATCAGCTGACAACCTAAACTGCTACCGGAATGATGAATGCAAGGCAAGAACCAGCCGGACTGAAATCTGCAGTCCTCGCGGGTTCATCTGGCAGTTCCAATAGAGGACGTGAGTTATGACGAAGCCATAAATTCCTGGTGCGTTAAAATGGATAAAAAAGCGCGGACAAAGAAACAAGAAACGTAACGGAATAGAAAAACGGACAGACTATAATTCACTTCTCACTAATGCCAGTCCATCGCAAACCTCACATGCAGACTGACACGGCTCGCTGGATTTAGAATATGATCAGGCACTTCCAACATAAGCACTCTGAAGAAAACATGTACATATCATTCTCTTGACGCAAATACAAAATATAACAAAAAGCATTTTGACATGAGGGGAAACTGAAATCTACACATTTTTAGTGCATTAGAACTCGTTTTCATAGACTTTCTCCTTTTCAAAAGCCACGGCGACACCTGCTGTTGAAAGTAACGTCACTGCAACACCGGTGAAATTGATTGATCTTTGGAGGTCTGTCAGGCCCTTGACGCCACATTTTCAATAGCACCAAAAGAATCCCGTTTAAATGCATACCAGGCAACCCAATCTTTCAGTCAGTGTAGCAGTGTGGATTTCGAAAGAGGCTATGTCATTATTTCAGCATCTATGTCTTTACTCACAGGGTTTTTTGCTCATCTTGTTGTCAGAATGTTACACTTAAAGCGGCGTAACGCTGCTAGAAGCTGCGCTACGTGCACTCGTAACGCAAAAACGCACTTTACATCGTTTCAATGACATAATACAAACGTATTCAGACTTATGAAACACAAAACAAACATACACAGTACAAAGAAACCAAATGAGATATGTGATACACTTAAAAATCCTTCCTGATCATTCTTGACCGACTGTGTTGACGGGTTATGCTATTGAATGCAAGTGAATCTGATCACGTTTAACCAGGTGATTATCTGTTCAGCAATGATTAACTTCCTTTAAGCAGTAGCATTCACATTACTTGGCACCGTTGGCAAAAAGATTCTTGGTAGCCCAGAAAAAACAAACGAACAGATGTAAACATAACCTAATGATCATTTTGCCTTTTTCTCCTACCTCATAAATACAGTATTTTTCATAATTGCAGGAAAGTCATGCTTTAGCAAAATGTTCTTCTCAAGAACATTCAAAGTAAAATAAAATACTCTTATAGTGAAATAATTTTACAGAGCATAGCCACTAATGCTTTTGAACTCTTTTTTTGTATCTTTGATCGTTTTTGTCATGCACATACAGTAGCTTGACTTTATCCCAGGTATTTACACTATGTACAAACGATACAACCATACTTCTTAGGCATTCAAACAAAACTATACAAATATTCAGATTTGGACGCTAATCTGTTTTGATCCCTTTCAATGAGTAAAATAATATATTTCTAAAATACAATCCCGCTTAGATAAATGTTTTACTTTGCGTACCGGCAACCCTCTTTTATGTACAGGAACCGCTCAATTGTCAAAAATATGGATTTGTCTAACCCCGGGTGTGGAGACTCTTCAAAGTATGTCAAAGATATCAAGGCAATGCATGTAATTTTCCCTTAAAGAGCTTAGAAAACCTCTGAAGTTGATTTTTTTTTTAAACTTAACAAAAGCTTCACCTATGTCTGTTTAACATTGGATTAACAAAAGAAAACTTTACAAACTTGCCAATAGTAAATGACAGGCAGAGGCGATGACATTTGGTGTCTCCAGTACATTCATGGAGTTAAAAACAAAACAAATGAAACAACTGCGGCCTAGTTTCAAGCATGCGTAAGACAAGATCTGCCTGGAGCGATCCATTGCTCTGTGATGTCTCGCTAACTTTGAACTGCCTGAATATCACCAATTTTGTATGTATACCTATGTTTTTAACATCAGGATTTGATACGTCACCCGAGCCTGCTCGTTTTCCCTCTTACATTCATTAGCAACCCAGTCCCCTTGTAGCTAAGAGAAGACGGGCGACCGTAAGGGACAGACTGGAAGAAGTTTCTGACGAATTTGTCTGGTTGTGGAGTAAAGCATGTACAAAAACTAATTCATGAATTATTTATCATTTTTGGTAACAATTTTACCCACTAAACACATCTTTTGAAAACTATGAAATACACTCAGAACAGGTCCGGCCATGTTTGTGTCGACTCCATATTTTGTCATTCTTTCTTTCTTCACTTATCTTCTCTTTACAAGCCACTGAAGAGGAGGACTTCCATCCATCTTTTTTTTTTCCCTTTTTCAAACAAAACATTTTAACGCTCATCCAAAATGACAAATCAATCCATTAAAAAGTGCAAAAAATGCCACGAAGCAAATGTTGTTCTTCCTAAAACAACGTCCTCAGAGTTTGTTTTGATCCACAGCAGTTGGCTCTTTCCTTCATAAAAGAAACATAGAAGGAATAAAGAGATATGAAAAAACGCAGTTGTTTAGTAGCCGAAGTATCAGTCATACAGTAGTAGTAAGAGTTGCAGTGTTCTTGCTATTTTTTTTCCTCTTGTAAAATGTCTCTGGTTGAAACAGAAAAACTGAAAGGAAGAGTCTGGAGAGTAATGTCACATTGTGAGGGGGCTCTTCTGGACGCTCTCATGTTCCCTGGCCTTTCTCAATTCTCTCACTCTGAAAAACAACAGAGAGATATTAAGGGACACGGGTCGAACATCTCAAGTCATTTTAGCATTTATCTCAGAAAGCAGAGAAGGTCAGATCAAGCCGTTGTTAATGGGTAGCTTCTTTTTTGTGTAGAACACAAAAGCAAATTTTTAGCAGAATGTTCAAGCTAATCTTTTCCATACAATGAAAATGAATGGCTGTCCCTGTCATACATTGTATAAAAATAACACAACCTTGAGATTCTTCTAAACATCTCTTTTTGTGTTCCAAAGAATAAGAAAAAAGTCACACAGCTTTAGACCAACATAGTTTGGTCCTTTAAACAGAAAGGAACACTGGTGTGCTTTAAGAAAACACTTTGAAATTGTTCCAACATGGTGTAAAATGCACTTTTAAAGACAGATTGTTATGAGATTGCTTGGTTTTGGTGGAACACTTGCATTTGTTTTCTATTTTAAAGGATAAGTTCACTTCCAGAATAAAAAATGCCTGATAATTTACTCACCCCCATGTCATTCAAGACGTTATTGTCTTTCTTTCTTCAGTCGAAAACAAAAATTAAGGTTTTTGAGGAAAAAACCCAGGATTTTTCTCCATATGTGGGACTTCAATGGGGATCAACAGGTTGAAAGTCCACATTACAGTTTCAATGCAACTTCAAAGGGCTCTACACGATCTCAGCCGAGGAATAAGGGTTTTATCTAGCAAAATGACTGATCATTTTCTAAAAAAACTAAAACTGTATATACTTTTTAAAATTTTTGTGAAGCACTTTGAGCAACAAAGTTGCATTTAAATGCACTATATAAATAAATGAAAGTTGAAAGCTTTTTACCACAAATGTTCGTCTTGCACTAGCTCTGCGATGCACATCCACAACATTGTTAGTTCTTTGTCTGTGTACTCCGGTTTAAAAAGGTAGAGTAGGGTGAAAAACTCATTATCTACTCCAACTTCAAAATCAACATCATTGGTTTACTTTTTTTTGGAAGAGAGTTTGACTTTCTCTGTACGTTTGCTTTGTAAACACTAGGTCGGTACTCTTCTGCCTATGTCACGCGTGACCTTTCCAACATGACTATGTAATGCGTGAAGTCGAGCTGCAAGACGAGCATTTGTGGTTAAAAAGTTTGTGAAAAAATGTGTATATTTGTAATTTATTATTATTTTTTAAGAAAATGCCAAATAGTTTCACTAGGTAAGCTGAGATTGTGTAGAGCCCTTTGAAGCTGCATTGAAACCTGGACCTTCACTATATAAGTTCACTATATGGAAAAAAAATCCTGGAATGTTTTCCTCAAAAACCTTATGCTCTTAAAAATAACTCCATGAAGAACCTTGAAGTCCATGGAACCGTTCAGAAAAGGTTCTTTATAGTGAAAAAAGTTCTTCAGATTTTTTAAATGTTCTTCAAAAATGGTTATTTTAAGAACTGTTTACTGAAAGGTTCTTCGGGGAACCAAAAATGGCACCACAAAAACACCTTTTTGGAGCCTTAATTTTTAAGAGTATAATTTCTTTTTGACTGAAGAAAGTAAGACATGAACATCTGGATGACATGGTGGTGAGTAAATTGTCAGGAATGTTTTTATTTTGGAAGTGAACTAATCCTTTAATATATTTAAAAACATAATTCTTTCCAGTAATGGAAAATAGAAATTTTTAGCAGCCCTTATTCCACTTTTCAGTGTCACATGATCATTGAGAAAATCATTCTAATATGATAATTTAGTGCTCAAGAAACATTTCATCTTAAAAACAGATAAAAATGTTGAAAACAGTTTTTTTGCTGCTTAATATTTCTGTGGAAACCGGTAGTGCTACGTAAATTAATAGAATTGTTTTAATGATAATCTGTTTGAAAGACCACTTTTACACCAGTGCTTATACAGAAGTTATCTTAGATCTTCACTGAAGATTTGCCCCATTTTCTTCATTGCCTCACCTTGTAAGTTATTGCACTAAGTAGATATATAGGACAAAAAGCTTAAAATAGTCTGCATTTCATTTAATACAAAATCAGTCTGAAACCTTCTCATCTCGTCGCTTCTCACAAGAAACTAAAGCTGTCTGCTGATTATTCTGTCTGTGTCCTTTTGAAATATGTTGCGCTAACATCTGATGATATACAGGTGACATTTGCACAGGGTAATGCGACCAACTTAGCTTTTGTATTACAAATTCTTTTGTATACAGATATCATATCTACTAGCAAACAATTAAAGAGAGATAGACAGATAGGCAGTCAGTTCCCACTGCAGCATGTGCAATAAAACAGGCTTTAGCTGAACTAGTCAGAACGAAAACACAAGCCAGAGAGGCAGCCAGTTTTCTCTGGGTCACATACAGTATTTCCCAGCATGCCTCATGGTCAAAGAGCAAGACTCATTCTTCATGTTCATGCAACATCGTTTTCACCAAACAACCTTCTGTTCTTCCGTCTATCTTATCTTTTCCTCTTTACAAAGACAGTAAGTAAAGGAAACGTAAATAATCAAGACAGGAGAAAAAGGTGCTTGTTTAATGTAGTGTCTCAGTGGTTAGTGTACAGCAAGACACAACCGATATCCATATGCTGAGGCCCTTGATCTCAGTCATCTGTGCGTCCAGTTGGTAGCTGTCATGCAAGCAGGCATCAAGCAGTGTTGATGGAGGGCAAGAAGGAGCAAGAGGGGATGGGAAGGGGGTCTTTGTGTGTGTGT
This sequence comes from Labeo calbasu, assembly GCA_019740295.1. Taxonomy (NCBI): domain Eukaryota; kingdom Metazoa; phylum Chordata; class Actinopteri; order Cypriniformes; family Cyprinidae; genus Labeo; species Labeo calbasu. Next base: position 108,777 of record JAHKKF010535467.1, on the reverse strand, counting down.
GTGTGTGTGTGACGAGCGAGAGGGAGAGAGATAGAAAAAAGGGAGACATACTGAATCGCTGAGGCTGCACTCACCCGCTTGAATAGTCTATGGTCCATCAAGGGGCTTTGCATTAACAGCAAAACAACACCAGACAGCTATTAGCACACAGCAGATATCATGGTGGAGAAGGAGAGCCAGGAAAAAGAGCCAGGGGAAGGGAGGAGCACCTCTCACTAAACCACTCATGATTAATGAAACACTTTCAAGGATGAAAATAAGTTCCGTTATAACTAAATAAAATGCTTTAATCACCAAAGAAAGAGAAAATATGGAAACAAAACACGAAGCTTTCCAAGTGTCACATTTCTATTTGTCTCAGCAGTGTTTCAGGTAGCGGATGAATGGCATGGCCAGTAGGGGGCGATGTGGCGGTGGGAGAATACCTGTGGCGGCAACGGCGGAGGAACCTCATGATCTTGCGGGCGGCCTGATCCTGCCTCTTAGTGAGAAGACTGCTTCTGAAACAGAAACGTTGCTCTTAAACACATTTAATTTTGCACATTACATCGAGTACATGAATAAAATATCTCATAGGGCAAAGCTCAGAACAAGTATGCCACTTGGAACTGTTTCATAAGAGCTATTGGCTGAGTACAGAACATCAAACACCAGTTGGACTCACATTTGAAGCGAATTTACGAGGGAATGATTTATCGCAGGGCAGTGTATTGAGTGCTACCTGAGTTTGTGCTGGACCAGTGCGGCGGTGGCCGCTCTGCGGTGGGGCCTCAGTCGGCCGAACTCTCTGTAGCTGCGGTAGCACTGCTGGATCAGCACGGCCGCCCGCCGGCTCTGCTGGAACTTCTTCTGCTCGTGGTAGCTGCGGAACTTACTCTGGATAAGGATGGCGGCCTGCGTCATCTTCTTATAAAGTGCATACTGATATATAAACACACATTAATGAAAACATTAATGACAGAAATGTAATTGCTTTCTATTCAACTCAAGTTGGCCACATACACACTGCACATTTAAAGAGACAGTTCACTCAAAAATGAAAATTACCCCATGATTTACTCATCCTCAAGCCATTCTAGCTGTATACGACTTTCTTTTTTCAGATAAATGCAATCGGAGTTATATTACATGATGTCCTGGCTCTTTATAATGGCAGTGAATGGCTGTTGAGATTTTGGCCAATAAAGTCCAATAAAGTGCATCTATTCATCATAAAAAGTGCTCCACATGGCTCCAGGGGGTTAATAAAGGCCATCTGAAGTGAATCAACGTGTTTGTGTGAGAAAAATATATATATATAAATATAATATTTAAAAATTATAAACCGTTATCTCTAGCTTTCGCTAACTTTTGTACTGAAGTTCATAAGAAAGTGGCATTTGAACGGATGACATAACGTAAGCTCTGGTGAGAATATGCTAGTCTCGTCAGAACCAAGTTTTGTTTACGGTCTTATATCGAGACATTTTCTTTACAAATCCTCGTTTTGTACTTATAATGTTTGTTTTGCTCTCTCTTCTGCGTGTCCTTGCTCGTCACTTCTCAGCAGAGCTTATGCTACGCCTACATCCTTCATCATCCACTGGAACGACACTCGTACGCCACACGTACAACAGTTAGAAGAAGTTAGGGATTATGGTTTATAAAGTTTCAAATACGTATATTTTTCTTACATAAACACATTGCTTTACTATTAGAAGGCCTTTATTAACCCCCCGGCGCCATGTTTGAGCAATTTTATGATGGATAGGTGTACTTTTTTGGGCTTCAAAATCTCAACAGCCATTCACTGCTATTATAAAGCTTGGAAGAGCCAGGACATTTTCTAAAATAACTCTTGACTGTATTCGTCTGTAAGTAGAAAGTCATGTACATCTAGGATGGCTTGAGGGTAAGCAAATCACGGGGTAGTTTTCATTTTTTGGGTAAACTATCCTTAAGCAACATGAGGGTAAGTAAATGATGGCAGAATTTAAATTTTTATGTTGATTACATTTATTTAAATGTAAATTATCACACCATATACAGTATGCTTATGAGTTACTTCCTTAAATTACAATGACTGACAGAGTGATAATCACAGCAGTATTTTGGTGTCTGCAGTTGTAAATAAGAAATATTAATGACCATTATATCCATTAATACTGCCGAAATCAATTACTCTAAGTGTCGTTAGGCTAGTTTTTCCACAGAGTTTTTCTACAGATATAGGAAGTAGGTTGCAGGCTCATTTAACTGAGGCACATTGCTTATTTTGGGCTTCTTTTACCTGTTCTTCCAGATCTAATTACTGATTATGTATAAAAAAGGGGTTTTCAAACTTTTTACATCCAGCGACCACTGAAACTTATGTTCCCCTGAGGGAACACTTTCTAAATTATAAATGCAGCTACATATTTTCATTTATATAGAGCTGTTTATACTGCGTGAGACACAAAGCATAATATAAAGCCAACATATTGTTTCCAAAATTAAATTATTGACTTCTGTATTGTTACTCTATTGGTGTCAGTGCAAATGACTAAAATATGATCTAGAAAATATTGACTTTGTATTACGTTCAACCCATTATTATGTAATATTAGATGCATAAACCTGAAGAGAAACAATTAAATTCAAATGTATTTTTGTAGTGCTTCTTACAATGAATACTGCTCTAGAGAATTTACAGTCTTCTGATTTACAGTTAAGTCTGAAAAACATTTTGTATTTCTTATTTGCATTTTGTACCCTCTCACATTTTCTGTGGGCCACAGTGTATGGAGGGTCCCTTGCAACTACTTGCGTTAAAATGTACAAAAGTGACCATTGCTAATTAATCGATTATAATATTTGTGCAGACAAACGAAAATCTGCTTTAAATAATGCATGAACAATCAAACAAAAAAAAATTACCTTCAAGGCTATCCATGTTAGCTTGCAAAAGAAAAATAGATTTGTCATGAATGGGAAACCATGTGACCTTGCACTAAGAGCACATCAAGAGCTTTCAAACAACAATTTCCACTACAGCAGGCCTTATAATTGACTCAAGTGCATTTGCTGGAGCTTGACATATTAACCAGACATCCAGCAAAGGTTGGCAAAGCCAATGTAAGAGCATCTTAAAGGCTTACCTGCTTGTACTTCCTGTAACAGCGCTGAATGACAGCGGTGGCTACTTCCTGTTGCTCGCGCAGTGGGCGTCCCTGCAGGGAGAGAGGGAAAAGGGTTGCTCTGAGGAGTGGGCAACACTTGGGAGACCTCCACTAGGCTGTTCACTTAGAGGAGAAAGAAAGTGATAGAGAAAAGACGTCCTTCTCGCTTAGCAGCAGCTGGTGCTGAGAGAGCAGACACCTCTGAGCACAAGCTGCCAGTCTGGCCAGCTGGTGAACCTTTGTGGAAACTCATTACAGGCAGCCACAGGAGGCAGCAATCACTTCTTATAATAAGCCAGGCCATGCGCTGGTTAAGCCACCTTACCCATGCTGAAGCTGCGGGGACTGACTACTCTGTGCCTGTGTGTTTATGAGCAAGGCAGGAAGGAGACAGAGGGTGTCCTGTGTTCGTTCCTACCAATACCTGCGCACAGACGTTTACATCCTGTCTCTATTCACACATCAACACAAGCGCGTGGCACCCGAGCCCCTGGCCTGTACCTTGTACTTGCGGAAAGCGGTCTGCACCAGCCGTGCGGCTTCGTAGAGCTCCCTCTGCTCGGGGTCGGACAGCGTGAGCTGGGCTAGCTCTCTCTCCACTTTGCTGTTGGAAGCTCTGAGAAACTCACTCCACTCGGACGGAGCAGGCAAGGTCGGCTTCTCAAACGGGCCCTCACGCATGGGCGAGTTACCCGGGCTCAGGCTAGGGTTGAAGGGAGGGGTCAGGGGTTCACTGTATATGGGACTGCTCAAAAAAACAAAACACATACAAACATAGAGGAGTTAGCAGGGTCGAGTTATAAAGCTTGCTTTTCCTTAAAGGAGAACTTCACTTCCAGAACAAAAATTTACAGGTAATGTACTGACCCCCTTGTCATGCAAGATGTTCATGTCTTTCTTTCTTCAGTCGTAAAGAAATTATGTTTTTTGAGGAAAACATATAAGGATTTCTCTCTATATAGTGGACTTCTATGGTGCCCACAAGTTTGAACTTCCAAAATGCAGTTTAAATGCAGCTTCAAAAGACTCTGAACTTCAAAATACCAACCTAGTGTTTACAAAGTGAACGTGCAAAGAAGAGTAAATGCTCTTTACAAAAAAAGGTAAAACAGTGATGTAGGACGATTTTGAAGTTGAAGAGGAAAATGAGATGGGAGTTTTTTGACATACCCTGTCTTAAACCGGAAGAGTTCACACAGAGCTAGACAAGACAAGCATTTGAGGTTAAAAGGTACATACATTATAATTGTTTAGAAAATGACCAATTGTTTCGCTAGATAAGACCCTTCTTCCTCTGCTGGGATTGTTTAGATTGTTTAGAGCCCTTTGAAGCTGCATTTTGGAAGTTCAAAATCACGGGCACCATTGATGTCCACTATATGAAGAGAAATCCTGAAAAGTTTTCCTGAAAAAAACAATTTCTCTACAACTGAAGAAAGAAAGACATGAACATCTTGCATGACAAGGGGGTGAGTAAATTATCCCTTAACCACATCATCACCAGGGTAGTACAGCAGGTTCACTTTACTTTGACATTTTTTGGCTGCTGTTAAAAAGTGGATTTTTAAAGTTCAGATCAATACATAAAGACACCTGAATGTTTCTAGATATTCACTATCATAGATAAGAGAAAAACATGTCATGTTGCAAACTTATATATACACTGTTCAAAAGTTTGAGGGCCAGACTTTTTATGTTTTTTAATGTTTTTAAAAGAAGTCTCTCATGCTCACCAGGGATGAACGTATTTGATCAAAACCACATAAAAAAGGTAATATCGTGAATTACTATTGCAATTTGAAATAATTGTATTCTATTTTACTATATTTTAAAGGGGTTATGAACTGAGAAACCAAAATTCCGTTGATTTTTTGACATATAAGAAGTCAATGTTCTACTCTATGATGTAATAGGTAGATAAGCACCGCCTCTGCAGAAGAAGATTGACATCACTGTCTGTTTAGCCCCGCCCACTAATTCACACATAGTGTTTACCAGAGAAGCGAACGTGCAGGTCTACGCATTGCCTTCCTCCTGATACCAACTTTAGGAAAGAGTGGATGAACTTTATTTTTAAGGAAGTTCCAGACTGCGATAGTAAGAACTTGGTCCTTTGTTTACTTCATTTTATCGTGGATTTATTTACAATTACGCATAGCTTCAGCGGCGTAGCGCTCGTTCCCTTATCTCAGGGAACCTAGGTTAAGTCAGTAACCAGAGCGACACAATTCAACGTGGGATTTTCAAAAGATTGAAACTAAAAGGCGATGCTGTGCTGACTATATTGGATCCGACAGTGATGTCGCAACAAAAGTGTGAGTAACTGTTTTCATTACGTGGTCACTATTGCTTTGTCTCTGCTTATAGAATGTTTGATATGTACTGAGTTATTTATGTATTTTAAACTTAAATCACAGCTGCGTCCATGCATGAGGAATGAGTGTACATTGTTAGCCAATCATAGCAATGGCTGTTTACACCCCATTCACACGTCAGCATTAACGCTTCACAGAGGGCGTGTCTGAAGCTTTGTGCTGATTGGCCAGCATCTGCACCGAACGGGACTGGCTAGCGTCTGCACTAGTATATTTGCATAAGGCGATATGTATGTAAAAATCTTGTTAACATTATAAGTGGACCTCAGAGAACAGTACAAAATAAAAAAACAAAGGCAGTTCATGACCCCTTTAAAATGTCATTTGTTCCTGTGATGACAAAGCTGTATTTTCAGCAGTCATTACTCTAGGTATCAGTGTCGCAGGATTTTCCAGAAATATCTAAAGATTCAAATAATCTAATAAGATTTGGTACTCAGTAAACAGTTCTTATTATCAATGCTAAAACATTATCATTTTTAAGGATTTATTTTTGGTGTTTTGCCTTTATTATGATCGTGGAGAGCAGACAGAAAGTGAAGTGGGAGAGAAAGGCGGGGTGGGGAGCGGGATCAGAAAAGGTCCTCAAGCAGGGATTTGAACTCGGGACGCTCGTAATGCAATGCCATTATATGTCGGCGCACTTGTCAGCTGATGGTGCCGACAACATCTTATTGTTGAAAACATGAACAGCACTGCTTAATATTTTTGTGAAAACTGTGATACATTTTTTTCTGAGTTCTATAATGAACAGAAAGTTCAAAAGAACAAAATAATTGAATATATTTATTCAAAGCATTTTTTAAAATTGTTCTCATTGTCATTCTTTACCTCTTATTAGAATTTTCAAATTACTAACACTTGCATGTTCACATACATTTCGCATATATGAGTTGTTTTCTATTTTTGAATTGAAAAAAGTTTTGAATTGAAGAAATTTAATTTTTTTTAAATATTGAAAATACATACATACATATATACACACATATAATACATACATATCTATATTATATTTGTTTTAATTGACAAAAGAGTGGCTAGTTACCACTGTGGCTGGTGGGCAAAAGAAGTTACTTTTCCACCCAGGTTGTTGCATATCAGTCCATATGTGTATTAAAGGGATAGTTCACCCAAAAATAGAAATTCTGTCGCGTGAACGCACAATGAAGACATGGAAGAACATTTGTTTTCGCTGCACACAAAAAGTATTCTCGTAGCCTGATAAAATTATGATTGAACCACTGATGTCACCTTTCTGGACCTTGAACGTAGTAGCTGTGTTGCTGCCTATGCAGGATCAGAAAGCTCTCAGATTTCATCAAAAATATTTCAGTTGGTGTCCTGAAGATGAATGAAGATCTTACGGGTTTGGAACGACATGAGGGTGATGACAGAATTTTCATTTTTAGGTGAACTATCCCTTTAAAGTAATGACATTCATTAACCTCAAGTGGATGATGCTGGGCAGGTGTTCCAAGTCTCCCAGGTAACTGGCTAGCCAGCTCATGGTGTTGGTGAGCCCACTGTTGTCCAGAGGAACAGACTCCACGGTTGGAAAATGTTCCCGCTTGATACGGTCCGGAGTGGCCTCAATGATGTGCTCGGCCAGGCTCATCATATTCGCCTGCGAGGCGCACAAACACATGCATTCAGTGTCACACATGCACAGACTTTATAGTGTGACAAAATGCAGCACACATACACTTGCTAACCCGCCAGATCAATCAAGTGCCGGGGTGTTTACTTTGGAGGAACACACTGCTACAGCCCCTCTATCCCCATAGAGTGACAGAGATGAATGGGGCTGGACTAACTCCTGGCGATGGGAGCAAATCAATGGCAGAAGTGTATTATGTGGTGACGAAGGTCTGGGGAAAGAGTGGAGCTGCGACCGCCACTCTCTATCGCTGATTTCATATGTCAGCAGGACGGATGGTGCTCTATATCTCCCTTGGCCTTTCTACGCTTGTAGCTGTGTTTGTTTGCAGTCTATTTGACAAATGTATCAGTGCAGGTGTAAATGAGGCTGGCTGACTGTGAGTGAGTGCCACCATTTGAGTTTGTTTACATGCACTTTTCTCACCTGCAGGTCCTCCATGTGTGAGAGGCAGTCCTGGTTTTCCAGATCCTCCTTGTAAGAAAGTATCTCAGTGTCTACCATCTCTCTCTCCACCATTCCCAGCATGCTGAGGGACTCGCCACGCTGTCGCAACCGACTGGCCAACTTCTCCTTTCCTACGCTGCTGATACCCCCCTTCCTGAGCACTTCTCTAGTGCCCCATTTATGCCCTCCGCGGTAAGATGCCATCTTGGCTTGCGGAATGCCCACTGTCCCTAAACCCTCCTCAGAGACGCTCTTATTTGGGCTGGACGGGGTGGAAGGAAGAGTCTTAGGGCTGGTTGACAGTTTATGTGTCTGCTGCTCCATGTTCAAGGGAACCGACATGGGCTTATCCAGCTGTGCTTGCACAAGCTCGGGGTTGGGCTTGTGTTTTTTGGCGAGCGGGAGGTCCCGCTGACACTCGTTGCTGTAGTAGCTGGAGGGCTCTGATCTCGGTCTTCTCAAATCTAGGCACAAAAGAGAAAGAGAGAGTGAGTTGCACTGAGAGGGGGGGATGGATATGATATTTCCATTACATTTGCTCTGTCTCTGAGGTGCTATTAGTGATAATCTAAAAAAATAAGACAGCTGGAATTAGATTGTGCAGCAAGTACTGCTCATTGAAGCGAATGTAATAAGGTATTACATTAAGCAAGCAAATCTGCTATAATCTTTTTAGTAGAGCAAGTTCATCTGTTTTCTAAATAGTGCAGCTTTTCCAGTAATGAGCTACAAGCAGCAGTTTTTCAGCAAGTAGTCTTTACAACTTAGTGAGCGCTCCTAAAATATCTGTCTCATATGCAAGGCTCAAAAGTCTGATTTATTTTAGTGAAATAGTTCACTCAGATGGTGTGTAAATGAACCGGTTCAAAATGATGTGCAGACGTCCCTGGCATTTCTCATCTTTTCTTACTTCAAAGTATTTGGTTCAACAATTCCGATATATCTTTTTGTTTCCTATATATGACTTTTTTTGTTGAAAAGTAATTTTATCTGTTAAAGTTTAATGTTGTTAGCCTCCTCAAGATTCATTAATTCTCAGCAAAAACATTTATAATGTCACAGAAGACTTCAAATAAATGCTTGAACTTGTTTAAAAAAGTGCAGCATGATTTCTAAAGAAATATTCTAAAGAAAAGCAGCAAAACGGTTTGGAAAATTTGTAATATGAAAATGAGTACCAAATCAAACATATTTGAATTAGTTATTTTAAATATTGATAATATATCACAATACTGATGTTTTACTGTATTTTTAATCAAATAAATGCAGAAAACAAAAGCAATACAAAAAACTTTTGAACAGTAGCGTATATATAAAATATATATTTAATGCGTATGTGTATGATTGCATACAGCTGAAGTCTTATTTATTTTTAAGGGGTGTAAACTATTCAACAGAATGAAGATGTGTTGCCTAAATATCCAAAGAATTTGTGGGATCTGAAGGACTTTTCTGAAGAACAGCGAGCAGTTTAACTGTTCAGGACAAACAAGGGACTCATGAACAAATATCAGTAAACAAAAAACCCAGCTGTGAATCATTCAGGTAACAACACAGTACTAAGAATCAAGCATATGTAAACGTATGAATGGGGTCATTTTTATAAATTCAACTATTATTTTTTCTTCTGGGCTATATGTAAACGTCTTTTATGTGAAATATCTTATTCAGGTCAGTACTAAATAAAAAATAACATTCATTTAGTATGACTTTTTTTAGCAGCTTGCAGAGTAACTAACTACTTTAGAGGTTCTCACCAGAGTTTTGGTTGGTGCAAGGGGTTGTAGTAGTAGTGGCTGTACCAGTGTTCTGCCCGCTGGGGGCTACCATACTGTCACTGCCCCAGCTGACCATCCAGCTGTTGGAGGTGGGAATATCAGGGTTGGGAGAGAAAGACATGCTAGAGTTTGGGGGTAAGGAGGATGGGGTCTGCTGCTGCTGCTGTTCCTCCCTCTGGAGCTGCTCCAGACACTCCGCCAGCTTGGTGTGGCCACGGGAGCGAGCAATGGAGAGGGGCAGGCGCCCTAGAGAATCCGGGATGGCCAGCGCTCTCCGGTCCCACTTGTACAAGACCACTGCTGCTTCTAGGTGACCCAGTGCACAAGCCCACATCTACAACAAAGAAACAGAGGAAAAATGGATGTGAGAAGAGGAAAAAAGGTACAGCTGAGTTGCCAATGTACTAAGTTTTATGAAGAACATACCAGTGGAGTGCAAGAGAAGTGATCCACGTTGAGAGGGTCCACCTCAAGTTCTAGATCAATGCTGTCTGCATGCTTCGTGCTGGATAAGACAACAAATACCATTTCTCATGGTTAGCAATGACAGGGGAAATAACACAAAATCAACTAAAACATATTTACACATAGATGTAGACAGATTTAACTGCTCTTAAGCAGGAAATTTACTTTTAAAAGTAATGCATTAAAATATAGCAATATTACAATATATTCATACAAAATGCATGTTATTTTATATTTAGTTCTGACCTATATAAGATATTTCACATGAAAGATGTTTACATATAGTCCACAAGAGAAAATACCTGAATAATCCACAGCTGTGTTTTTTTAATTTAGTGAAAGTTGTTCACGAGTCCCTTGTTTGTCCTGAACAGTTAAATTGCCTGCTGTGCTTTAGAAAAATTCTTCAGGTCCCACAAATCTGTTGGTTTTTCAGCATTTTTGTGTATTTGAACCCTTTCCAACAATGACTGTGTTATTTTGAGATCCATCTTTAAACACTGAGGGACTCATATGCAACTATTACAGAAGGTTCAAAGTAAAAGGAAAAACAATACATTAAGAGCCAGGGGTGTAAAATTTTGAACAGAATGAAGATGTCTACATTTTTCCTAAATATCTTTTTTTTTTCATTTGGTACTGCCCTTCAGAAGCAATTTCTTCAGAAGATACTTACATGTTTCCCAGAAGACAAAATAGGTTACATTTACTCTGATCTTTAAATTCAAAAAGTTTTCACCCCCTGGCTCTTAATGCATTGTTATTCCTTCTGGAGCATCAGTGAGCATTTGAACCTTCTGTAATAGCTGCATACTGTATGAGTCCATCAGTTGTCCTCAGTGTGAAAAGATGGATCTCAAAATCATATAGTCTTTGTTGGAAAGGGTTCAAATACACAAAAATGATGAAAAAAACAAAACAAAACATTTGTGGGATCTGAAGGATTTTTCTACAGAACAGCAGTGGTTTAATTGTTGACCCTCTTATTTTGGTAAAATAATTAACATTTTGAAGATTCTGCAAGGTGTATGTAAACTTTTGACTTCAACTGTATTTTCTTGTAGAATTAAAAAGTAATCCATTACTTTACTAGTTACTTAAAAAAACCCATCTGATTACATAACTTGCATTACTTATAATGCGTTACCCCCAACACTGCTCTTAACTCACCGCCATTTGATGAGAGTCTGGATGAGGGTGGCGTAGCCTTGGCCTGCAGCAAGGTGTAGCAAGGTCATGCCGCGGAAGGTCTTGGAGTGAATCAGATGTTTAGATTTGGCCCAGCAGGCCCTGTTCATCATCTTCTCACAAACAACCACCACACGACTCTCAAAAGAGCTTCCTGCCTGTCCCGAGATACACTGCAGAAGAAAATGGAGGGCTTGACATCTTTGCAAACTCAAAGAACTGTCACAATCCACTGCTTTCTGCAATAGTCGTTATGGCTCAGACTGAAAGCTATAATTCACGAGTAGAAAAGCTGCAGTGATATACAATTTCTAAAGTTTTTTACTGAATTGGTTCAACTGGCTCTCAAAAGCAATGTTAAAGGAGAAGTCCACTTCCAAAACAAAGATTCACATGTAATGTACCCCCTTGTCATCCAAGATGTTCATGTCTTTCTTTCTTCAGTCATAAAGAAATTTTGTTGTTTTTTGAGGAAAACATTTCAGGATTTTTCTCCATATAATGGACTGCTATGATGCCCCGATTTTGAACTTCCAAAACGCAGCTTAAATGCAGCTTCAAATGATCCCAAATGCAGTTGTAAATGATCCCAGCCAAGGAATAAGCATCTTATCTAGCGAAACGATTGGTTATTTTCGTAAAATGAATACAATTTAAATACTTTTTAATCTCAAATGCTTGTCTTGTCTCGCTCTGCCTGAACTCTGTGTATTCTGGTTTAAGACAGTTAGGGTATTTTTTCCCCCAACTTCAAAAATTATTTCAAAATCATCCTACATTGCTGCAGAATTACCAACACAGTCTTTGCAAAGTAAACATGCAAACAAGATCAAACACTCTTAACAAAAAAGGTAAAACAGCAATATAGGATGATCTTGAAGTTGAGGGAGAACATGAGATGGGAGTTTTTTGAAATACCCTAACTGTCATCAACCAGAAAAAAAACAGTCCAGGCAGAGTAAGACAAGATGAGCGTTTGACATTTAAAAGTATATAAATTGTATTATTTTTATGAAAATAACCGATCGTTTCGCTAGATAAGACCCTTCTTCCTCGGCTGGGATCATTTACAATCGCATTTGAGATCGTTTGAAGACACATTTAAACTGCATTTTGGAAGTTCAAAATTGGGGCACCATTGAAGTCCACTATATAGAGAAAAATGCTGAAATGTTTTCCTCTTTAAAATTTCTTTACGACTGAAGAAAGAAAGACACAAACATCTTGGATGATAAGTGGGTGAGTACATTATATGTGAATCGCTCTTTTGGAAGTGGACTTCTCCTTTAATAAACACCATGTCATTAAAGGGATAGTTCACTCAAAAATGAAAATTCTATCATTAATTATTCACCCTCATGTTGCTCCAAACCCGTAAAACCCGTAAAAAGATGAACAAAGGCCTTATGGGTTTGGAAAAACATGAGGGGGGGGTAATTAATGACAGAATTTTCATTTTTGGGTGAACTATCCCTTTAAAATATGATGGACATACTTGTTGCTGTTTTAAATACATTCTAATCTCACACACAGCAATTACTGATGTGCTGCTATACCTGAGACTGGCTATTAGCACCTCCATTTCCTCCTCCTCCACCTCCCCCTCCAGTCCCTGCTGTTCCTCCGCTGCCCTGCTGTTGCTGACCGGCCATCTCAGCCATCCTGCGCTCCATCTGTTCCAGCCGCTCCAGGATGGACATTCTGAACTGGTTATCTGCAGAGGAACATTAATATCAGTTTAATTACAGCAGTTCACAAAACTAGGGTTCCAACTTTAGTTTAGCACCCAAGTAAAAGATGCAAATTAGCTAGAGCAGTTACAGACTGTACAATTCAAAGAAAACGGATGCTGTAAATTACACTATATCTCAGCGAGGTCTGAAATAAATTCTTCTTTGGTTTAGCTCACACCCCCAAGCAAAATTCTATATTGGATGTTTAATTAAACTCAGTCATTACCCTTATGGTATCCAATCAAGACTCAGAGTCTGATGTTATCAATCACCATTTCCGTAATTGCAGTCATTATTATAAATTAATGGAATCAGTAATGAGGCACATCAACACATTCAGCTTCAGAAACACAGCAGTGAACATGCACATACAGTCAATTATTTTGCATTTATATTTCATAACTACATTTTTACATTTTCCGCCAGTGCAAAACCAGCACGATGCAAAGGTGCCCAGGGAATTGATATATGGTTGTTAGGGTGCAGGATGAGTTAAAAGCTTACAAAGTTACTTTGTAACCCAATCCAGACAGACTGAACACACTAAACATATGGTCATGTGATCTGCCAATCAGAGATGCAGATAAAAGTAATGGGACTAGAACAGGTGAGCTATAGCACCATTACTCACAACTGTATGTGCCTCGCACTGATAAGCCTGTTTCTGTGGCAACCTGCTGCTGCATGGTAACCAAGCGACAGGGGCATGCTGGGCTGTGGTTTGCTCTAGTGTCAGTTTATTGATGAACGGAAAGGCACATTGAGAGACGGCAATAGTGCAAGAAGGCACAAATCAAATCTGTAATGCCTGTGTTAACATACTAGTACGCAACATTTGTGTCTTTTGCACTATAAATATATATTTGTTTAATCCAGAGGGCCGTGAATGTCACAAAGCAGGCAGATATTGTTTGGTTGCCTGGTGAAAATGTCAGGAGTGGCTTTCAGAGGTCATGTACATAAAATGACACTGTTTGACAACTCAGTAAGAGTCTGGCTGCCAAAAAGACACCAGTTAGCTTATTGACAGTGATAGGTCATGGAGTATTACACTCAACATTAAACTCAAGCAACATGTGGCCTAGAGTCAACAACCCTGACTGAGTCTGTTCACACCAGTGATCCTATTGTTAAAACTATTTTAAAAAGATGAAATAAAATAAAACATACATATTAGATTAAAAATAAAAATTATATGAAAATGAGAAATGTTGACTTGTACTAACTTACTGAAATAAGTTTAAGTACTATATTCACTAAAACAAATGAAAATAAATTAAAGCTAAATAGAATATATATATCGTTTCCTTCGAGGAAGCAATTGAGATCGTGCCTCCTCAAAATATTGGATGAAAAAAACATGAAACTATGGCAATATTACAAAATATAACATTAAAAATTGTATAAATCACTCGCTTCTCTAAACAAACATCTTTCAACAGCGACACCAGCGGGTAAAGTTACAGCAGGAATCTGCATCTCTCTCACCTCCCCTGAGCCCATTGAGTTTTAACAGACCCCCTAAAGCGTGCCGTGAGTTTGGTGGGGGGTAATTGATAATGAATGGGGGAAAGTCATGTGAGAGGAGGCAAAGCCTCCTTCGCAGTATGATTGGATATGACTGTGATTGGTTCATGAGATAAATCCTGCCTCTTGTTTTCATGCTTGTTCCGCGTTCGCAAATCAGTCTGAATAAACAATACAGGGCCAGTTTTACTAAACAGGGCAAATTAGAGCAAGAGCATAACTCCAAAACAGTGCCGATGGGTGTGGAAATTTCAGCGGGTTGATTTACTAACAACGCACAAATGAAAGAACACAGACACAAAATCTCATTTACATATCGACCAACGCAATATACTAAGCGCAGTGCAAATTAGCGTAGTCGCAAATAGAGAATAAAGAAATAAAGCCACAGTACATTGAAAAGAACCATAGGCCAAAAAAACAAGGGTTGCAAGAGGTTTTGATGAGGTATTGCGTGACTCTTAGTTGAGGGTTCCAAATCGTCTTTTATTTCCTGAAGCAAATTAAAAATAACATGGCTTGGCAAACGATATGTTTGGATAATGTGTTCTTCTGGCATTTCAAATAAATTACTACGTGTGGAAAAAATCCTCTCCCTTCTACCACAAACTCTCTGTTCTCTACGGTACCTCCTCCTAGCAACAATTGCAGCCATTTTAAGTGCAAAACAGTTTAAGACATGCTTTTTTGCGCAAATACGCTCCTCCCATAAATTTTGCGTCTGAAAGGGAAGTTCAGGTGCAAAAATAACTGTCTAAGTCTTTTCAGCGCTAATTCGTCACTGCACGTCTTCAATAAATCCTTCAGTATTTTAATGCCAAAAGACGGTTTGCGCTAGGCCCATAATGGTGTTAATGGGAAGACTAATTTAAAAAAGTAAGTAAACAACTCACACAGTTGGATATAACCACTTTGTTACATCGAAATAAGACTTATAATGGCCTGAAAACATGATCTGTGGGAGTTTTCAGTTAGTAATTAGCTTGGTGAAATTTAAAGTAAATCTCTGCGTCTGTGACCAATATTTACAGAGCTCTGAAAAATGTAAAAATAGGAATAGGTTCACTATTAAAAATAATAGCTGAACATAAGTTCACAAATAAAATATTGTTTAAATTGTTACTGCCTTGAGTTATTATTTTGAAATAAATGAAAAATGCTTAAAAACTTGAGACTCATACTTAGCTTTAATAAATAAAATATTGATTACATTGTTAATGTAAAAATATAAAATAGAACAGTTTTTTCCTGATAGTGTAAATAATGTTTATTTAACTAAGAAAATGTGACTGGGACATGCATTTACATTTTGATTTTGTATCGATCAAAAGAGCCCATGCAAAACCCGCCACCAAATCTGCAGGACGAGTTATTATTGAGATTTGTTCAAACCTCCTAAACCAGCCTCAAAGCTTTAACTTAACTTATTATTTTTCATTTAAACTATGACTTATTGAATCAGTGGGCTTCAGTCCGCCTGCACTCAGCATTAAAACTTTATTCAGATGCCATGCCAGAGAGAGAGAAAAAAAGAGAGACAGAAGGAAAATAAGCTACCTAGAGACTAAAGATGCCAAGAGAGCGGCTGTGTGGCAGCGCCAGTTAGCAGCAGCATTGACATGTCTTTGTTCAGACACAGTGCTGCAGTCTGCTGCAGTGCAGATGATGTCATCTCCACCTGCTGCCGCCAGTGTGCTCAAAATGCCACACACGTACACTGCAGAGGGAGCGGGGGTTAGGGGGAGGGGCCACGTTGCAGGGGGCGGAGAAAAGGAAGGGACCACCAGTCAGAGCTGAAGCAACACGGTGACACATGCAACACCTTCCCGTTTCTCTATAAACCACACATGTGGCAGCCTATTGGCACTGAGAGCAGATATTTAATAATGTGAACGTCAAACATGGCAAACATGGCTGTTCCTGAGCTACTACCACGCACTACTTCCTTTAATAATGACCATATAAACTGGTATAAACTGGTTATAAGAAGAATTAGAGCAACGCGATAATGATTAAACTGATAATTATGATTATATTGTAGACGATTATGCTTAATCAAGAAGCAGAAATCATGACCACAGTTAAAATCTGATTAATTATGCAGCCCTTGGAAGGATTATTAAAAACTTGATTATGTTAAAAAATTTACATGGGGACCAAAGATAAATTAGATAACTAAACTACACAGAACTGCACTCAAACCCGAAAGTGTGGCTATGAACCGTCATTTACTAGAATAAAAATTTCCTGATAATTTACTCACCCCTATGCCATCCAAGATGTTCATCTTTCTTTATTCAGTCGGAAAGAAATTAAGGTTTTTGAGGAAAACACTCCAGGATTTTTCTCCATATAGTGGACTTCAATGGGAGCCAACAGTTTCAAATTACATTTTCAATGCAGCTGCAAAGGGCTCACAATTCCAGCGGAAGAATCAGGGTCTTATCTAGCGAAAAGTCACTTTCTAAAAAAAAAAAAAAAAAAAAAAAAATTATATACTTTTTAACCACAAAAGCTCGCCTTGCACTAGCTCTGCGATGCACATGCGTGTCTTCACGCAATACATAATCGCGTTGGAAAAGTCAAGTGCTGTTATTTCTTCTTCTGTGTAGGTTGAAAAAGGCAGGGTAGGGCCAAAAACTCCATCTCATTTTCTCCTCCAACATCAAAATCATCCAACATCGTTATTTTAGCTATTATTTGTAAAGGCCATTTGACTTTCTTTTCAGTGTGACTACGTAATGTGTGAAGTTCAGCTAGTGCAAGATAAGCATTTGTGTGTTTTTTTTAGAAAATGGCAGATCGTTTTGCTAAATAAGACCCATATTCCTTGGCTCGAATCGTGTAGAACCCCTTGAAGCTAACCTGAAACTGCAATTTGGACCTTCAATCCATTGGCTCCCATTAAAGTCCACTGTAAGAAGGAAAATCCTGGAATGTTTTCCTCAAAAACCTTAACTTCTTTTCGACTGAAGAAAGAAAGGTCCAAACTGCAGCTTCAAAGGGCTCTACATGATCCCAGCCAAGGAGTGAGGGGCTTATCTAGTGAAACGATTGGTCATTTTCTACAAAAAAAAAAAAAAAAAGTGACTTCACACATTACTAATTACGTTGGAAAGGTCACGCATGGTTAGTTCTTCGCCTGTGTACTTTGGTTCAAAAAGGTAGGGTAGGTAGCAAAAAACCTGGAATGTTTTCCTCAAAAACCTTAATTTCTTCTCGACTGAAGAAAGACAAGAACATCTTGGATGACAAGGGGGTGAGTACATTATATGTGAGTCGTTGTTTTGGAAGCGGACATCTCCTTTAATAAACACCATGTCATTAAAGGGACACTCACTCAAAAATGAAAAATTTTGTTTATTCTGGAGGTGACCTAATCCTTTAAATCAGGGGTGCTCAATCCTGCTCCTGGAGATCTACCTTCCTGCAGAGTTCAGCTCCAACCCTGATCGAACATACCTGAACCAACTAATTAGGATCTGAAGGAGCACTTGATAATTACAGACAGGTATGTTTGGTCAGGGTTGGAACTAAACTCTGCAGGAAGGTAGATCTCCAGGAGCAGGATTGAGCACCCCTGCTTTACATCATCTGAATTCTGCCAGATTTACTGAACAGATTTCCCCCCCCTAGTAATAGGTAAGAACAGTATGTTGTTTCAAAAAGCCTATATTTCAAAACGTATTGTTTACTGTGCATTACAGTGTGTTTTCTGCTGGGTTCAGCATGTGCCAGATGGCCAATATAATACAGAAACTCTACTTTCAGCATCATGTCTGAGATACTTCTAAGTGTGAATGCTTTAAACTATTACGGTGCCAAAATGAATATGTGCTACTCACAGTATGTGTGCAACAGGCCTAAGACAATGTCACCATGTCTGTCTCTCCAGAGGCTGCCTTTACGTGTGAGCTGCCCTAAACTGCTTCCAACATTGCCTCCAGCTCCTGTTTAAGCTTTTCAAAATCTGCTTCTGCCTCAATCCAGCCATCAACCACAACTTTTTCTGCTCTTAGAATGACTCATGGGCACTGAGTCACGTTCATGAACGTCAGGCATACGTTGTGTATGAGAACTGAGAGATCCTGGGGAGTAATGGCTGAGAAAGAGGGAAAGCTGATAGACAGCTCAATGAGAGGAGAACTTCATTAAGAGTCTATTCACTATTTATTCCTGTGGGAGACTTGATGAGTCAGGAGCTGAAGACTCTGAGTGTATGTTTATTTTCAGCTCAGGAACTGCTTCTATATCTTTGAGGATTCTGTCTATAGAGTCACATATACACAAACAAACACACGATACACACTTCGAATTATCACAGAGATATACTAATGCTCTGTCTTTCACCAAAATAGGCTAGCGGAGTCTCACTTTGTCTACTTCATTCTTCCTTGCATCTTATAATGCTGAGTGTGTTGTTATGGGAGCAAACACCTGGACTGCACTCATTTGTTGCAATAAACCACTGCAATAATGTACTGCATTAATACATAATTCTATGCAAGTGGATATAAGTGCTATGTGGGCGTAACTGTTATCATCTTTCTGTTATGTTTACAGCATGCACTTAAATGCGATTATACATAACGCTTGCTTTCATATATACATATAAACAAACTGTATACTGCACAATACCATGTTTTCAGTACAATATATACGGATATAGTACCTATTACTCAATGTTAAACATTTCAAACAGTAGTTTGAAACAATTTTGTCACAGTGTGTTCTGTACTGCACATTTTGGCAAACATATGCAGTAGATAATTGAAGTATTCAATGCATACAGAAAGCTGTATGTTGCAGGCTCATAGAGCAGTATGCTAGCTTGCTGCTATTCTTAACTATTCATCCATCACAAAATCCAATGCATGGCCATCAGGTGGTGGATAATACCCCAGCTCTCCAGAATGATGGTGTTCTGGAGAACCCCCTTCCTGAGTTAAGCTCTGCTGGTTGACATAGGCTGGTATTTAGCGGAGGAGAGGGGGAGTGACGCTGGCAGAGGCTCTCCCAGCTGAGACCACCATCTGCATTCACCCTCTCATCTCAAGAACAGAGGACATGAATATACAGTAGCATCATTCACTTCATGAGGGTAAACTATCAACTAGGGTAGTGGATCATTTCCAGTACTGCTCTGTCACGTCACACATTACCAGCCTATAATGTAAGTAATGACAATTAAACAGAGGGTTAATAGAATAATAGTATTCAGAATAAAAGAAAGTCTGAATTGTTTATATATTATTAGAAAGACAAAAACATAAAATCTCTATTGAAAATGAACAACAGACAAATGCAACAGTTGATTGCAAGTGTGAGGATCACTAACAATTAACTCATTTTAAAAGACATGAAGGTTTCTATTCATACTAATGCATCGTACTTACAATTATACATTTATTACAGATTTTTGTAATATTAAAAATACTTTTTAATTTAGTAAAAAATATATTTAAAATACATTTATTTCATACTAAATATAGTTCTAATCTATTAACATATTCACTGACATATCACTCAAGACTTACTGATATAAAAATTGTAATTAAACTTGTACACAATACACTTTTCTGAATATTAAAGGAGTAGTTCACTTCCAGAACAAAAATATATATCAGTAGTATACCAGTTTAGTATACTAAAAGTACAATTGTATGGTATTTTTTATTAAGTACATAAATATGTAAATGTATACTTAGAATAAAATAAATGCATTTCATATTCATTTTAGTATATTTATTTTTTACTAGGGGGTTATAATGAGGTTAAAAAGTTGAAAAGATCACATAATAAGTCTAAATTATGAGTCAGGGCAAAAAGTCATAATAGCATAAAAAGTTGAAAGTATGACATAAAAAGTAAAAAATATAAGATACCAAGTCATACTATACATAACCCATAGTTATTGCAAAAGTAATAAAAAGTATTTATTTTTTTAAACTTTGTCATGAAGACTTTTTAGCTCATAATTTTCACTTTTTATGATTTACCATTTCCATAATTTTGCTATAGAGTGATTTCAGAGTGGGATCTTTTTTACATGTAATCAGAGAAAACCTGCAAATGGATTGGAGTGATTATAGAAATCTTTCTCAAATGAGAAAACATATTCATCACAACAAGCATGAATCTTGCAGGTGCATTTGCAGTGCAAATGTTTAAAAGTCCATTCCTTATTTAACAAATCACTCAATGGAAAAGTGTAGATTTCAAAATAATCAAACAACTCTACTTTCAACACTGAGAAGAGTCTATTTAAAGTTTCGACATATCAGCCTTGGCGGACATTGTAGCTCACTGATTGTGGTAAATTAAACTGAAAACCCTTCCATCTGAACAGTACGTATATTTCTGCCACAAGGACACATTCATACTTTAACATGCTGTAGTAAAAAGTACACATTTTAAGCATAAGGAAAGATAATATGTTTATCCATAATTATTTTAGTGTTGATAAACAGTACCAAAAATGTTCTATTTAAATATGTCAGAAACATGAGCACATTTCTATATTTCCGTCCATGTCTGTTGCTGGAATATTACCACAGGCAGCAGCACTATTTCCCACCGCTGAGGCCTCTGCAAGTTTCCTGTCCCACAACAGGAATGCTTACACAGAACAAGTCTCTTTCAGTCTAGACTTCAAAAGTGCCATGAGCAAGGACTGGCTGTCAGTGCTGCAGAGATCTATGCTATCACTGCACACACACAAAATAAACCTCCCAGGTGTTACAACAAGAATGGAGTGTTTAAAACACTGGTTGAGTTCCTCTGCCCTGAGTTTGAGATCTGAACTTTCAACTCCTACTGACCTGCTGTTTAAGAAAGCTCAAGCTCTAGGAGGAAATGCCGTCAGCTGACTGTTACATACATGCTGCTTTGGCATTAAGGATACTAGTGATTAAATAGGTTTAAAATGTGCGTTACTCTTCTGGAAACACTCCAGTACTGAAGGAGACGGATAAAGGGATGAAGACTTTCCATGACTGAGTCATGACATGGCACTTTGCTAGTCACACACTGCACTACTGTATCACAGACATAGAGTAGTGGGAACATGATAGTATTCTGTCTTTACCATAAATAACCAAACAACGAGCATAATATTACTTTTATACAACACGTCAATAAGCAATACGTTACTTACATTTGAGGGCTGTTGGTACATTGTTTGTTTTTGTTCCGTGAATGATTAAATGATTTACTCAAAGACAGTTGAAGAAATTCCTTCTTCAATGACTCACTCATAAAGACAGTTACATGTTTAGTTCCTGAATGATGCAGTGTTTGGAACGAATCGGTTGAATGAATGATTCGATCACTCACTCATAAAGTCACTTTCCGTCACCTACTGACAAAAACTTGTAAAGTGCAGAAAGAGACACTGGAAACGCCTTACCACTAATGTATAGACTAACAGCCGTTTCCATGCATTAACTAATCCCAGTGTACACATTTGTTACATAGAAATGTATTTGTAGTATACGTAAGTATTAGCATTGATTTGCGGAAAGTTTATCCACCCTCAGGCCATCCAAGATTTAGATGAGTTTGTTTCTTTATTACTTGTTTACCAACGTATGCTCTGTAGTGAATGGGTGCCGTCAGAAAAAAATCCATAAAAACCCACATGACTCCAATTCATTAAAAGACATATTGTCAAGCAAAAGCCTGTGTTTATAATAAACAAATCCATCATTAAGACGTTTATAACTTCACACCATTGCTTCCAGCTAAAATCCACTATCCACAATGCTGCTTTCTCCAATGGAAGAGTCGTCCTATCTGAATCAGGAGAGAAATATGCATAGATCAAACACTGTTCATAAACAGTCCAAGACAGGTCTAAACTATTATGTTGGTAGTTTCTGATTTGAGAGAGCAACAGGGGATAGACTTTTTCACTGGATGAAGCATTATTATGGATTATTGCATTTTAAAGTAAAAGTGCACCAGAACTTTTCCCTTCACAAGACGTCATCTGATGGACTTTTTATCATTCTGACAGCGAAGGCATAGGATTCGTTGATGTGCAAGTGAAGGGATGCTAACTTTCTCCAAATCTTCAAAATATTCATCTTATGATATTAATGCATTAACTAATTTTAACATATAGAATCTTCTTTTAACTGACTAATGCATATCATGTATGTATGCACAAGGCACAAAAGTTCTGTTGCGTATACTTTCACTAGTTTCCCAAATCACAGCATGGTTTTCAGCCAACTTGAACGCTGTCTCTTTCTGGTTGACTGGAGCCCTCCAATTTAATATCCATACAAACCAGCAGCAAATCAAATTAAATCAGAAGCAAGCATCTCCATGAGCTAACTGCTTTACCCATCCTCCAAGACATGCCCTGGTTATATCTCCTACTTCATGTGGCACTGTGTGACACGTTTATTCATGCACAGTAACACAATTTTTTTATCATGCTTGACTAATACATCATTATACATTATCTTGCTGTATTGTGAATAATCTTTTATATGTACCAGTCCACAAAAATCTCACAAAAGTCTTATTCATACTGTTATTAATGACTTTACTGTTCACGTGAGTCAGCTACATTTTGCTCAGCTCTGCCTATCATCATTCAAACAAAGCATACAAAACAACCAGGCAACAATGCTGACTACAGTGTACAATGTCAAATATATTTCAGTGATAAAACTAACAGTGGAAATGCTTTCATCAGCAGTTTGATTTGGTATCGGCATATCTTCTGTCATTTACTCACGTTCAGTGACTTATCACTCTTTAAAAAAAAAACAAAAGCCTTAACTCAAAACTCAAGCCTTAACAAATCTAATTTTCAATCAATTTCAGCATTCCTCTAAGAGTCTAAGAGCCGCTGTGCCAATCTCCCTAACTGCTGTCTGATTTAACACTAATTAACGATTGTGCCCTTGAGGCACATTGTGTTAGATAGAAGCCACTAAAAGCAGAATGTTTTCAGCACTGGTCTGGGGTGTAAAAATATGATCTGGATTTTGACCAATCACTGCTAGAAACTGGCTGAATCAACAGTGGAAAAAAGCATCTGCAAGGAATTTTTCATTTGAAACATTCTTCAAATCAGTCTTAAAAGCAACTCAGAGACAGTTATTTAGACTGACCACACTAAGCCGAACAACAAGTTTCTAAAGCAGTGTCTATCACTATATGAATCAACATGTTTCTCAGAGCTAATGAAGTAAACTGAGCAGGATCTGGCAGAGTGCAATCAGTCAAGAAAGTCTGGTGGTGCACAAGAAGCTTGCTAATCTTAATGTGTATTCAGTGCATGATGATAGAAACAGTGTACAGAAATGGCTTTCCTTAACAAGATGACTGTCATGACCTTAACTTTCTATGAAATAACCTGAGCAGAAGTCCTCTGAAGCTCAGGTTAAGTGTTCTGACATTTCCTGCACAACACTCTAAATTAGGTTCAATTTAATAAAAGTTTCTAATCAGACAAACTTGAAAACTGAACAACCATGAAATAAAACATATTAACATTTTTTAAATGCATATTAATTGTCTTTTAATGGAATGGATATAAATCCCTCAATCAATCAATATTCACAAGCACTTTAAATTTAGCATTTGCAATGTTCAGCAACAATACACATGACTGAAATCCACAAATAGCTAATTTATAAGCTCCTGGATGGAACATGGTAGGGAATATTAATTCATAGGTATTAGTTGCAGGGTTGTTGAGTTCATTAACCCTATTGCACTATGTTGCCTCAGGATAACAAAGCAATTTTCTACACTGTGCAAGTACTTGGTAAAAGGGTGATTGATTTTCACCCATCAAAAAATATTCAAATTTGTTAGTCAGTAAACTTCATTACTAAACATTTATTGTTTAAATGTGTCCTCCAGAAGCAACACTCTCTGACAGTGCATACAGCTCACATGTGCATTGATGTCACATGCAACTATAGAAAATATTTCAGTAGCCATGCATAAATTTTCCCTTTAAAGTATCTATTTTTTAGTATTTATTAACAAACTAAATTAGGTTTAGTTAATAAGTTATTAGGAAACAACTATCAGATTCTATCATGCAGCAGTTAATGGAAGTCTATTGCACTAATGTTTATAGAATTGCAGCATTGTTCTTTAAAAAAAAAAAATCGATTTTTAAGATTTCCTCAAAACAGCATACACCAATGTGACTCCTTTAAACTCTAAAAATGTTTTTAGTAATATTTTATGCAAGAAATTCAAGTGAAACTCAATAATGTACAATATAGGCTTAACTTGCGAGAAATCATTCCTACAGTATTTACATTCAGCACATCAGTATCAACAGGTTGTTGAGGAGGACATTGTTGGAGAACCACGAGTCTTCTGATTGCTAAACTCTATTTTCCCGCCACAAACCATAACTATCAACACCATACAATTCATTTGTCTAACTTGTGTCGTATATTTGAATGTTTCCCGAGCTCACTTGCGCGTTAATGGTGCGTCGCTGTCCTCGGTGCTGAAAACAAGAGCGCAGATCACAGGACTGCTGTGTGTTACACACATACATACACACACTCCGGTCACGACTACAGCTAACAGACCCACTAAATGACATGACTGCCGCACAAATGAGCTGTTTTTCCTACTTTTGCCGTGTGATGCTTTGGCGCAATGAAGTGCCAGACAAGCGGATCTCTTGTCACTTCCTGTATAAAATGATCGAAATGAGAGTAAGACGGCGAGCATGTTCAGCTTAGAGAACCTTTTTCAAATTATGAAAAGGCCATATATTAAGAATAATATATTAAATAGCTAAAGGTAACTATTTGACTTTAAGCCGGAAGAATCAGGCGGTCTGTTCAAGTTCGCTCAGGTGGTCTAGTCCAGCATTTATTCACTAGCGCCTCATGTATGTTCAAGATCAGAGTCTTGTTTCTATTTTGGAAGTTGACACATTTAGTTCAGAAAACTACGAAAAGCAGCGCTTCAGTAGAGACTGAATTCAGTTAGAACGGATAAACTTGAGCCTCAGCAGACTTATTTTTAGAAACACAATCTAGCATTTAAAGGAAAGGTACGGGTGTAAATGAAAAACGCAAAGAACGTAACATTTCTCTAGCTTAAGTAAAGCGCTGTGTTCACTTGGGATGGAAATAACAAGGGTTTAAAGTGGGCTAAGCACATGTAGTAACTTTAGAGACAAGACTACACACACACACAGACATTAAGTTCATTTAAACATGTCCAACCTTCTATTTCACTGTCCATCGAGAGTCGCCCTGCAAAGCAAACGGTCCCTTGTCTTTAGGAAAAGCAGATGTCATTCATCGGCATCCTGACCACAATGTCCCAAATGGCTGAGTCTCACACTCGCAGTTTGCCCCTATATTTACTAACACTGGGCAAATAACTACCGTTTTATACTATGGGAATGTCCTAAAAGGTCTCATCAACAATAAAAGAAAGTGTAGAAGCGACGTGCAAGAGCAGAGAGAAATGTAAAGCCCGCTCACTTACTCTCGTACTCTCCCCCCGCCCCTCTTTACTCCAGCACTACGGCCGGTGTTGCCAAGTCCTCTTATGATAAGCCACTTCGGCCTTGTTATTTCCTAAGTCTTTACAATACGAGCATTGTTTAGTTGTAGTTTTTTGGGCTTATTTTCAGGAATCATTTGCGTGTTTTGGGACAAATACGTTTGATAAAATAAGATATGAAGAGTTCATTTGCAAAAACGCATAACTCCATTTTAAAAAATATTCAAAAATCATGTTTTTTTCCATTGTGCATTCTAATTAATCTCAATCAAACTGCAATTGGGTTATTTTGATTAAGTAAACATAACTAAATACAGCTAACTAACAATAAAAACATAAAAACATTATTTCTGAACATTTAAAAAACGGAGTTATCTGTTTTTGCAAATAAATAAATCACAATGTTTTAGATAACAGCAATAAATCTCGCTTAAACTGTTTTATCTCATTTATATGTTTAGGTTTTAGGTTTTAAACACATCTATCTCTCCGAGTTAAGAAAAACTATCAGCAGGAACAAAATAAAAAGGAACCTCTTATTGAGTTCTAAGCGCATCCGCTTAATTTTATTGAGAGATTTGGCAACACTGATTACTGCTCCCCCTCCTGCGCGCGCGTGCGTGAATCTCAGCGCGAGGAGACGCTGCGCACGTGCCGCAGGTAAACAGACGCCCTAGTTTTTCCACGATCCGTGAAGACAAAGCAAAAAAAAGAAAGAAAAAAAAAACCGTAGAAATTATTAATGGGGAACACAGCATGTCACATTGTCTTTCCATTAATAATTACTTCTCCACTTTTTCTTCAGTTTTTTTTTTTATTTATCAGGTTAGTAAATTTCCCCATAAACATTTAACGTCCTTTTCTGCGTTACAAAAAAATTAACCTGGGAATCAGTCACCCAGACAAATAATACAGACCATATGTAAACGACCTTTTTTTAATATATATATCTTATAAATTACAGTCATTGTAATAAACCGATGTTAAAATGCTGGTTCATCTCCGTAATGTGCAAAGAACGGCATCGATTGACCACTGAATATCCAGACAGTAATTCGGACGCACACTTTTTAATCAGTGGACAATACGAACTGGCATAAAGACAATATATTGGTCATGGTTACAGTGCACGACGACTCCAGCCTGTGGCTTCGTACCTGCAATGCTGCAGAGAGAAGCAAAGCCCCGCCCCCATTCTGCATTATGACAAATCAAGGCAGGCAGCTGTGTGCCATTAGAGCATCAGAGCACACAGCTGAAAGGAAACGATAAATGTAGTGTCAAACAGCAGACGCTGAGGTTTGTCTCGAAATCGTTTTATTTGACAGTAGTGCTCGCTCGATATAGAAACCAGGCTGTGGTTTAATGACCAGGAGTGAGAATCAGAGCAGAAGCAAGCGTATAATAAACCCCAAAATCCAGTTATTGGATTGAGTTATGATCATAGTTATGGCCCTATTCTGTGGCCCTATCTAAAGCTTACTTGTTATTGGTTTTTCTAATAGCACAGTCTTCCTGTATATACTAAGCCTATTGATATTCTGACCTGTTAAGTAAGTGCAAATACACTTCTGAATATCACGCTCAGTCGAACCACCCATTATTTCATGAGTCAGAGTCGGGAATAACTTACAAAATGGCTTTGTGATTTCCTTGAATACTTCAACACCCTTATTTCCAGGCAGCGCTGTGTTTCATGCCATGGTTAAAGTCAAACCAACTGATGACTCACTCTAATTCAGTTAAGCTTATTCTTATCCACTAATCCACTAAACCTACCTTTTGCTACTTAAGTTTATAAAACACTGAGTTAAATGAAAACACATTAAGAAACGTATTTTCCGTAAGACAATTTAGCCATTACAGTAGTTAAAGTGGGCATACAAACAAATTCAATGTATTTTGCACTATATATGCACTATAAAATCAGCCATGACAGTGTTTTTTCATTACGTTAACACATCAATATTTGTCATTTTATTCTTTTTTAAGCTGTGTAAGATTTAAGACAAAAAAATGAGTCAAAATGACTTGTACAGCTAATTTGAATATACTTATGTGTGTGTGTGTGTTTGTCTAGTCTAGAGAGTCACAAGTGCATAATTGGCTGGTCTGAGAGATCTGAATGAACTGGTGTTGTGCTGAATGGAGACTGGGTTCTCTGGGTTCTCCCTTTCTCTGCCTTCAGGGCTGTCTGCATTGCAGCTGTCCCTTTCCACAGGCTCCTCCACCATGCCCTACTTTACCCTGTCAATGCACACTGCAGTAACAACACTCACCCCCCGCCCCCACCTCCACAGACAAACAGCACCACACACAGGCACTGGCACTCTCTTCTTTACTCAGACTCATAGGAGACAAAGCACTTAGCCTGTCCTTATAACACAGGCACACACCTCACAGATTAAATACCCACAGAAATCAGCCATTTAGTAGATATGTACAGTGGTATACAGTAAGTCCATGATTACTGTAATGCGTGATTATTTCTGCTGGTTTGGCTTAGCCTTCTGCTTTCCAAACATCAGGCTTGTCAAACACATGCTGTATCTGAGCGCTGGCTGCCACTCCTCGCTGCCCAAACCATTCATCGGGATTGTTTGTCTTGGCTAAACCTCCTATCACCTGATCGGAGCAAGCAGATTAGAGCTTCGGACGTCAAATTGGCACGCGTGTCGCTTTGCCCATATGCTCCAATATTTTCAGAAGCTCTTTGACGCCACAGCCTCAGTTTGAGGCTGCCTGGGTTGCGTGGAAAAGCGTGTGTGTGGGACTGTATTTGGTTTGCCAGGCTTTAAAGAGGGCAAATCCCCTACAGCGATGGTATGATTAGACTTAAACCCTTGCATTTAAGTTAACACTAACAGACTGGGACAGCTAAAGGACTTTGTAAAGTTCACCGATGTGTGCGCAAAGCAAGTTGAAACAGTGTTTAAATAGAGAATTTGAGTTACATGTCTTTTTGTTTTGTCCCATCTTCTCACAGGCAGCTTTCAAAATGGTTACATATTAAACTTTTGATTGAATTTGTTACCATTTGCTATCAGGTACTGTATCATGGACCCATAATGAACAATACTTTTAAAGCATTTATTAATCTAGCATATACAGTACCAATACATTTGAACACTTCAAGTTAACATGAAAGTATTATGGGTACCACTTTAAAATAAGGTTTCATTAGTTAATGTATTAATTAACATGAACAAACAATAAACAATACATTTCTTACAGTATTTATTAATCTTTGTTAATGTTAGCTAATGAAAATACAGTCATTCGTTGTTAGTTCATGTTAATTCACAGTGCGTTAATACAAAAACACAAAAAGCACAACTTTTATTTTTATAATGTATTAGTAAACGTTGAAATTAAACTCAGATTAATAAATGCTGTAGAAGTATTGCTCATTCTTAGAAAGTAGTTAACTAATGTAAACTAATGAACGTTATTGTAAAGCGTTACTGTATTATGAATGAACATGAATTATGAATAGTCATAATAATCATGAATACTATTATAGTATTTATATTATTTATATTACTTTTTTTTTTTTAGTAATTTTGTTATGTTCGTTTGTCATTTGTTTAGCTTTATTTTTTATTTCAGTTTTAGTTTTAATAATTTTAGTACTTCAATTTACAGCTCTGGTCAAAGTTCCTTAGGAACATAGGCAAAATGTTAATAATGTTAAGGGATGATGAAATTTGCATGTTATTTTTAATTTTATTTAACACTGTCCTGAATAAGCTATTTTACATAATAGATATTTACATACACCCCACAAGACAAAATAATAACAAAATTTATAAAAAATGAGCCTGTTCAAAAGTTTTGTGTGTGTCGCTACATGATCCATCTTATGTTGTTAAAATTCTAAACATTTCTTATATTGCACAAACTTCTAAGCAGGACTGTGTTTTATTTCACTTATGTTTTTTTTATTATTTATACTGAACTTCAGATTCATTTTAAATAATGATTTTTAATAGTTTTAGTTTATAACAGCACCGAGAAAAACCGAACAAACAATTAACAATAGTAATTTTTAAAATAAATAAATAAACTATAAGTTCACGATACCTAGTTCAGTGGCTAATTTAACAATTTTTTAACAACCTTATTGCAAGGTCAGTGTTGATAAAATAGTGTAGAATAAAATTATGCATCTTTGTGCAAAAAAAACACCCCAATACCTCCTTATAAATAAAGAGATACAAAATCAAGCCAGATGTGAAGGAGCAATCAGTTTGTCTTATGTCACAAAAAAGCTCATCAAAGTTGTCAGTGTACTATTTCCAGATTGCCCTTCCCCTTGACCCTAAAGTATTAACCACTTATATAAATTACTGCCTTCTTTGTGCTTGCCATGCCTCAGTTAGATTAAAGCACAAAGGGCAAAAAAGCATCAAAAGCTCTTCCTGTTGTTCTGAAAGCCCTTAAACAGAACATCTACCTGATTACAGGGTGGTCTGCACTCCCTTTAGCTTTGAATAACACACTTTACCTTCGCTTGTTGACCTCAAATACATATTCAGCACTGGTGATGATTGCTCAGATTTCAAGAGAACACTGCTTTCTTTGCTAAACATGCCCTCTATCCCCATCTAGAGGTCAACTGTAAAGCAAGCCTTAACATTGGACATTTTAAACTGCAACTTAGCCTTCCTATTAAAACACTCACTATCTCTCTGTCTTCACGACATACTCTTTATCTCGATCAGATATGCTTTTAATTTGTTAATACTGAATGTGGGATAATTAGAAAAGCCTTGGGCCAAGGCACCATTATATAATCACCTACTTCAAGTAGCTCAATAATCAGGGGTCACATGATAAGTTCCAGATTTAGTAAAGTGATATTTTTTTCTCTCACAAATGCAGGAAAAGACAGAGAGGAAGACCTACCATCAAGTGACAGCCAGTCGTGCTGGGACGAAGGTAGGGAGGGCAGTGCACGGGCTTTATACTCAAACACAACCGAGTTAGAGATGATTTGATTACTGACAGCCACCTGCAGAGTCACCAAGCCTGTGTCATGGGCTGCAGACACACACAACCCCATAATTAGAGAGATCAGAGGAAATCACACTGACACTTATGATAGTTCATGCAGTGCTCCACCTTATGAAGAGTGACATCTGAGTGAGAGCTTACAGAAATTTTTTGCAATCCAGGAAAAGGTTTACTTTTTTAATGTTTATTTTGAGTATTAAACACATTTCCTTTTAGAATCACATTAAAATGAATATGTACTTCTTGAAGGGGATATATTAAAGCGTCAGTCACTTCTGTATGTATAAATGTGAAATTACCGGGGCAGTAGCAACGTAAAACTCCGGGCTGGATGAGGGAGGCAGGGACAGAGATCTGATCAAACAGGCAGGTGTAGGTGCTGCTGTCTTCTTGCCATGGGCCTGTGATTAAGACCTTCACACCACCCTGAAATATGGAGGAAAAGTCCTCACATATGTATACCCCCTCAAAAAATTTCCATCATGTTTATCACATCGTAATTCTTAAAGTATTTTGATTTAAAGGTAGAAAGGAGCATAAAACATCCTATGATGCCATCTGGTGGGAGACAGCAAGACTTCAACATCAATGTTAAGAAATATGTTTTAAATGTGTTTCCAAGGGTATTCTGCCATCTAGCGGGGTAATAATGCAATAGCACTGGAGGTGTTTGGAAATCAAACACGGGATACATAAATAAGATATTTTAAAATAATTTTAAATAAAAAAAATGTATGAAATAATAATAATAATAATACCAACAACCACATCACACATGGATTACTAAAGACATTTAACAATTATTAAAAAAACCCCAGTATATTATTATTATTATTATTATTATTAAGTTAATCATACATGAAAAAATAATAATTTTAAATTATACAGAGTTTTATGATAATAATAACAATAATTTATTTCCATCAGTTATTAATGCATAAGTTATTAACATCACACACGGGTTACTAAAACATTTAAAAATGATTTTAAATAATAAAAAATGTAATAATAATTATAATATAATAATAATTATTATTAACATTATTAAAGGTTACTAAAGACCTTTAAAAACTTAATACTAGTAGTTATTATTATTATTAATGTTATTATTACTATTATTAAGTTAATCACACATGAGTTACTAAAGACATTTAAAAATGATTTTAAATAATAAAACATTTAATAATTATTATTAATACAATAATATTAATTATTAACATTTTTACAAGTTAAACACATTTAAAAACTTAATACTAATTAATACTAATAGTTATTGTTATTATTATTAAGTTCACACATCACACATGGGTTACTAAAGACAATTAAAAATGATTTAAAATAATTACAAATTGTAACAACAACAACAATAATAATTTAATAAAACACTTCAAAACATTTAATAATATCACTCATTATTTAAGGTTAATTATTATTATTATTATTATTTGTTTAATAACATCATACACGGGTTACTAAAATATTTAAAAATGATTTTAAATAATAAAAAAGTAATAATAAAAACAGCAATTATGATGATTATTATTATTAACATTTAATAATGTCACTCATTAAAGGTTACTAAAGACATTTAAAAGCTATTTTAATAATAATAATAATAATAATAATAATAATAATAATAGTTATAATAATAATAATAATAAACATCGCATGGGTTACTAAAGACGGTTACTGAAGACATTTAAAAATTATTTTAAAGAAATATTAATAATAATAATAATAATAATAATAAAAGTTATTAAAAATGATTTTAAATAATAATAATGTGTATAATAATATGTAATAATATTAATATTAATATTACTGGTGGTGGTAGTATTGGTAGTATTTAATCATCTTTTTGTACTTAATTGTAACGGAGGAAAAACTTGTACAGCATGTACAATGTACAGCATTTCATTCAGACGGACATACCTCTGGGTAGGACCACTCTGGAGAGTAGTCTGTGACCATGAAAAGTCGCCCAGTTGCCTGCAACATTCCCAGAGTGCCCTGGGCCACTGCTGCTGACACTACTTCAGCGACATGCATGTAGGCCAGTGAGCCTGTCTCTCCTGACCCTCCACCAGCGCCGGCACCTCCGCCTAAAGACTGGGGGCTGCAGCACGACTGGAGGCAAAGCTCTGAGGGGCTGTATCCTGCTCCCCTGTTGGTTGCGTCCTCTTGACCTTGCTGTTGGTTTCCACCCGAGTTGCCCGTTCCTTCTGACCCAGGCGGGGCCACCAACTGGTGGGTGTATAACGTCCCTGCAGCCCCTACCGCTGTGGCTCCGCTGTCCACTGAGATGAAGTCATTGATGAGGTCAGAAAACTGGTTTCCAAAAGAGATGTCAAAATGATCCAAGCTGATTTCCATGCCCGTGCCTCCTCCGCCATTAGCTCCAGGCCCACTAAGCCCGTGGTGAGTGTTGTAGAGCCCCTGAACCAAATTAGCTCCCTGAAGCAGTGGTTGGAGTTGCTGTTGCGAGCCGTTGTTGGGCCCACTCGTGGTGTTTCCATTCCTCAAAGCCACCGCTTCAGCTCCCGCTCCGTTCTCAGAGCCCTGCTGCATGAAGTGATCCGCTCCTCCACTCTCTCCGCTTCCTCCTCCGCAAGCTTGTAGATGATCCCCAGACTTCAGTAAGCCATCTGTTCCATTTTCAGCGGCCCCAGCCTGTCCGGACCCAACATTGTGGTTCTGATCCATGCCGACCACTTCCTCGTGCTCTGGACCAAGACCTGGGAAACCTCCTTGGTACTGAAGGAGTTGCAGTGAGCCAGCCTGTCCCTGTCCCTCGGTGGGCGAGCCTCCATTGCAGTTGGGCCTGTGCTGGGCCTGGTGGGTGTGATGGTGGTGGAGGTGGCCATTACTCCCAGGCGATTCTGTCTTTACAACCTGCAGACCCATGTAGGCCCCGTCAGGGGTGTTATGTTCCAGCAGGTGGCCCTTCTGGCTGGAGCTCTGCCGGCCTTGCTGGTTCTGAGCTGACTGTGGTGCTTCTTGAAGAAAAAAGCTTGGAGATCGGTTCTGGTGAGCTAGGTTGTTCATTGCCTGGTTATAACTTACTGCTGTGGCACCACCGGAGTAGTCCTGCTTCGCATCGATGGCGCTGAAATCCATCTGCTCCAGGGTGGTGCTTGGACTCAGGCCTCCTCCAGAGGGAAGCAGAGAGGAAGCAGGGGTCAAGGTGAGTGAGTTTTGTGCGCCAGAGCCGCTGGAAACGCTACAGCTTACAACTGCTCCCACTTGGTAGCTTCCTTCTTTGGCCAGCTGTTGCTCAAAGGAGGTGTCCTCTGTCTTGATGTTCTTCACCAGCGCAGAGCTGAAGCCGTAGTTTGAATCGGATATAGTTGGCGAGCGTTGCAAACCGTTGGTGCTAGCTGTTGAGGAGGACGAGGCACTGGATGTGCCGTTCTCCTGCTTTAATCCACTTCCCCCGTATGTCTGGCCCTGCTTCGGGTTGTTCAGGAAGCAGTCGGGGTCAAAGTTCATAGCAGTTTCTGGGATTTTAATACTGCTGGAGTCTAAGCTGCTGGAGAGGACAAGCTCTTCAGAGACGCCGGAGGCAGAGAGCATGGACAGCCCGTCTGCTCCGGGACCACCTGTATCGGCGCTCCCACTTCCTGGAAAGGCAAACTTGTGGCTGTCAGAGGTGACTGCTAAAACCAGGCTGTGAGAGGTGGCATCGGGTCCCATAATATGGGTGTTGGGGCCTCCAGTGGGGGACATGCTGTAGACAGGATCCCCAGTCACCTCAGACATGAAAACACTCTGTGATAGGCTGCTCATAACAGAGGCGACATGGCCCATGCCGGTGACCGCTGGGCTGTCGGCCATATCAGGGTCAGAATTGAGCCCGCTGCTGATGGACACAGGAGAATTCTGAGTCGTGTCTGGCACTTCCACCTGATTGGTAGAGGATACTTCAGTGCTGTTCTGGTGCAGCAGCACAGGTTTGTGGACCTTGCCGTTGCGTTTTTCACGTACGCTGCCTCCTCCTGTTCCTCCGCTGTTTTTGCTGCTGTGGCTGTGTTCTGTCTTACCCTCAGACACATCATTATTCTGGAGCTCAGAGTGGGTGCTGCTGTAACCACCTGAACGAGGGTCCACTTTGGGAGAGATAATGCGGTGTTTGGCGCTGTTACACTTATGATGCACACTGCTCCCAGCACCTGCAGAGAAAGAACAAAACAGTTTTTGTTCATTAACCATACTGTTTTATGTCAACAATTAACATCTCTAATCCCTTCATGGCATTATCCCCTTTAATAATTTTTATTATCATCATTATTATTATTGTATACACAGAGTAAATGTGGATTTTGTATAATAATAATCATTATTATTATTCATACTACTAGTTATCCATACTATTTCATTTAGAATAATTAATATTCCTAACTCCTTAATGACATTCTGCATTTTAAAATTAACATTATTCCATTATTATTAGTATTATTATTAATTATTCAGGACAGTATCTAAATGCCTTTTTGCCTATTATTTATTCCACTGAACAATACAAAACACATTATAATAACAACACTACTGTTTTCTATATGACACCACTATAAAGTCTCTGTTTGCTTTGTACATCAGAAGAAGAGCATTTCAAAGAATGCACCACATAATGTCTTTGAAATTGAATAAAAAGCTTTGATGCTTTGAATGAACATTGAGATTAATTTAAGTCTTTATAGAGACCATCAATCATCAATATTAATCGTTTCATGAGAAGCCAACACATAGCTTTCCTCTTTTGTTAATAAATGGCTGATATGTCACATTAGTCATTTTACTGCATACTTGGCAATTGAATTTTATATGAACATACAACAAATGGTAATCCATCTACCCCACAATCATTTGTTTTAAACACGCAATTCAATTTGCTGCAGAGTAACGGCACCCTATAGGAGCAACACCATGGGATTGTAAAGTGCTGTGCTGGATATTTGTGATGAAGTATAAGGTGAAAATTCATTTGTTGTATACTTGGGTAAAAAAAGATTGACTGCACAGACAGACAGGAACTTTACGCCCCCCAGTGGTGTCACTGCAACAGACAGCTCAATAAATCAGCACATCTATGAAGTGTTCAGCCTGGACGCTACTCTAATTAGGCATTCAGCCTGCTCTACACTCACCTCATCTTTTACAGTTCTTGCAGACACATTTAAAGCACTACCTGCTCTACCTTTTTGACGTCCTCACTCCCACACCCCAGCCCTCCTGTCTGTCCCTTACCCAGAGTGCCAGTGCAGAGGCAGTTGTGAGTCCGGGGAGGAGGCTTGGTCTGGTGGCTGTCCAGTATCTGCTGCACCAGCTGCTCCACAGAGAAGCCAGAGCTGCTGTTCCCATTGCTGCAAGTCCACTTGATGCCATGAACTGCCGAGGGAGAGAGGAGACACAGTCGTCAGCCCACCAGCCGAGCCTTCCAGCCCTCCCCCACCCCGCCTGTGCACTACATCCCTGACCTTACCTCAGAGCCAGAATCCATATCAAAACCACTTTGTCCAGAATAAGTGTACTACGAAAAAAAGAGTCGTTCTTATTGGTCTACTTTCTGAACTCAGAAACACGGAAAGTTCAAGAACAGATTTGGGCCGGTTAAGGGTGAATTTTCAGCTGAAGTGGGAGGGAGAAAAAAAAAAAAAACAGAGCAAAAGTCTTCCTCTTCTCACTTCAGCTGAAGTAAAAGCCCCAGCCCTTTGACAAGGTGCTTTTTGCAGTTTACGCCCTCTGCTGCCATCACCGTTTCCGAGCTCAGCCTCTCTCCTTTGAGAAAAAGAACAATAACAACAACCGGAACGGTAAAATGGCAAAAGGAAAAAGGAAATGCAACAAAGGAAATGTGGTGATCTCTGGAGAGGAACGGTATTTAGAATATCAAACAGCATCGAGATACCTTAATACGGCTTGTGCACGCTTTGCTACTTCAGTGAGCGTAACAAGCTGAGGTGAGATTGCATGTGAAAGCGAGGGGAGGAAACAGGAGAAAGAGACACAGAGACAAAAATAGATAAAAGAGACAAAAGCGTTTGGCTTGAACTCGCAAACAGTGCTGCGTCACCAGCCGGAGCAGGCACAACAGTTGTCACATACACAGCAGGTTTCTCTGCTCTGCTGAGCTCTGCCATTCCGCGCTTGGCCAGAGAATCGCAGCGGCGTTCCATAAGCCATTACACCAGCATGACCATGCTCGAACAGACAAATCAATCTCACAGCGTGAGCCTGAACCAGAGTCGTAGCACAAGGCAGGTCATGTAATGAAAGGGCAAGCTGGTTTGGTGGATACGCCGTGACATCGGCGGGAGGCGTTGGCTGCGAGGATCTGAAGAAGAATCCTCTGATTTAGACTCGCAGGGATTCTCCCACACTTCAGTCCGCACTGGTCTGCCGTTACTAATGCAGTTCTTCAAACTATCGGTCCTTTGCTCAAACACCCCATCTGGCAATGTCTGCTCCACCACACACAGACACAGAATCAGAGTCTCTATGAATGTTGTTAGGGAATGAAATTCATATTTCCTTAGCGCAGCAGTGCCTAAACTGGGGTACACGCATCCCCGGAGGGAGCGCAGAGTGTCCTCCGGGGTGCGCAAGAAAATATTAGAGTAGTTGACATGGAATTTCATGTCGTTTCAGCTGTGTCCCTGTTATTCATCTAAACGTATTTAAAAAAAAATAAAACAAAAAATTCAATTGTTAAAGGAAATTGTTAGTAATAAGTATTTATATAAACTATGAATATGAATATACATTTTAATATAAAAAATATAAAATTACAAAATAATTTTTAGAATTCTAATAGTCTAAAATAGATGAATGCCTCACACTTTACTGCAGTAAAATATATAGAAATTTTTAGTAAAAAAACACTATAATTGAAAATATATAATATATATAATTCACTCAATGAAGGTTCACTGAAGTGCTTTGAAATGCACCATCATTCTATGTTTTGACATAATTTCAGCCAATAGCGTTTCATTTATATCACAGCTTGGGCCAGAGCCGTCGAGCTTGTTAAAGCCGCATTTGACAGCAGTGTTGCCAAGTCTGTGGGAACTGGGCTATTTAAACACTGTTGTCGCCAGTTGTTTTTCATGTTTGTGGGTTGAAGCGACCCCAAAAACTGATACATTTTGCGCTGACTCTGTACAGGAGCAGACTGCGTTTTTGTGCTGTGGCGTTTTGCGTAAAACCAGACTTCATTTGCCCCCTTTAAAAATCATATTTATGTCTGAATCGTTCGCTATCCTCTATATAGCGTACAGAATTTTATAGTGTATTTATAGAGTAGGGGGCAGGGTGCTTCATATTGTAGAGAGGATTTGATTGGACAAACATTTGGATGAGAAGCTGAAGTGCAGGGTGATGTCATCAAAATCGTTGATGACATCACCATATTGGCGGAGATAAGAGACTTTTGAATGCTTATATCTTATAAGCTTATATCTTCTAAATGCAAATTTTGTCATTGTTTTGGAACACACTAGCTTATAGATAATCTTAAGGCTATTATATTCATACTAAAAGAAAAATTCAATTTTGATTTCATGGTGACTTTAAATATCTACTTCTTTTGTACATTATATTTTTTTAACAGAATTCATTTAATGTTACAATTATTCTTCATTATATTTAGATTTACAATTACATTTGTATATATTATCAGTTGTAGGACTTTGGAAGACTTTGAAACTCCTGGATTAAATGCTGCTGACAAATCAAATCAAAACATTCTCTCCGCCAGCCACATCCATATCCATAAGCTCAAAGCACCTCATAACCACACCCATCAACTTGTATCTTTAATCACAGCCTATCTCCAGGAAACATAAATCACGTCAGATATCTCGCACCCTCTGTGTGTGCGTGTATGTTTAGAACTGCTGTCTGATCATCTGCTCATGCAGCAGTGAGGGGGCTTCAGGCATGGCTGGTCCCCGGTCTCTTAAATTACATCAGCGGAGAGGAATGAATCAGGCCGGCGCGTTCTTCTCTCCAGCTGTAGTGTGACTAAGCAACCGTTGCGTTCGATGACCTGCCATCTGACCTCTGCTGCACACGTCTACTTCAACACGAAACTACATTTGAAATCTGTTTTACTAGGGTAAGATAATGTACTAATAAGTGATAACAGACAACAAAAACAACTCTAAAGCCTTAATCTTATCCGTTATTCATTTAGATTGTGAAAAGAACTAAAGAACTAAAGTTCTTAGTGAAAAAAAGTAATTATTTACCTTAAAGCACAATATTGAGACATTCTCAGATACTAAAAAGAACAATTAAGGTTTTATTAAACGTTTCTTGCAATAAGGTAGACTTCTAGATAAAGAGAGCTTAAACCTTTGATGATGAATTAAAATACATCTCAGTAGCTTTGTAAAAATCTTCAAAATCATTCTGCATAACAGAGCTTGAAGGCAAAAATAACTAATCTATATTTCACACTACAATGATGAAACGCTCATTTCGTGCAAAGCAGGTGGTGACGCAACCTCAACACTGGTGCATATCAATGATATCTGATGCAAATGCATTAAAAATGTTTAAAGCGGAGAGAAAGAAACTTCTTCGCAACCTATCAACAGTTACAGAAGTCTTTCTCTGAGGACTGTCAGTCGAGGAATGCACGCATTCACTCCCAACTGCACACCTCGTCCTGTTAATGAATGCAAGCTGTTTGTGTATGATACGGGTCACTCGAGGGAACACATTGGGTTTGTAGAGCTTATGTATAATGCATCCATGAATTATGCATGGCTAATACAGTCTACAATGAATCTCTGACTATCAACAGGCTGCAAGTCTGCAGCGCCATCACTAGGTGGTACTGTTGCTCTTCAGATGAGCTCACATCACGGCTGGTTGTTTGAAGATTATGAGGGTGAATCTTGTGGCCCTATTAGACTAGTCTCAATGCACAGGGCCCGACCGGTGGAAGACGTCTCGCACCTTTGCCGCCGTCCACACCATTTGCAACGTTAATGACCTGCACGCATTACGGCAAATGGTTTCGATGTAGATCAGGCATGGAGTGTAATGAACACATTAGTTTACTGCACGTGTCTTAAAGTCAATGTGAAAGGGAGCTCTTAAGTGATTGCCACAAGAACTCTTAAGGGGGTCGTAACACGCGGCAGCGATTACAATGTCAGCTGAGCTCGTCTGTATTCTCCTCGCCAACATCCTGTGTCTAAAAGTGCTGACACGAGGGATCTGACTTCATATATTCATTACCTTGACAGCCCTGTCCTAGTTCAAATGATCAATGCCAGGCATCACATAAAGAGACGTGTCCTCATAAGACTCTGGGTAAACATGATTATATGCACGCCGTCGCCTCCTTTTTTTTTAACATCCTCATTAGACAGGCTTCCTCTGGTCAATTGTGTGACCTAGACCTGTCGTAGATAAAAACATAAACACAGTGTAAGCATAAAGCACGGTGCTGGACGTGTGAAGGGATTTCTGGCGAGTCAGACACTCTTCCGCCTACTCACTGGCATCAATCAATACATCACTGCTCTCCTCCACTGACTGACTGGAAACCAACGTGCTTTATCACTCTGGACAGTGAGACGCAGACAAAAGGCTCCACTGACCCTGGGACACCCGGGCGCCTTGGAGGGGGCACGCACAGGCGGTGAGGTAATAATCATGTCAAGGCTTCCACATGGAGACTACTGCTATGAGCAAGGGCACAAGCTGCAGCAGGTAAGACAGTCCTAGAGTAGGCTGAGCTGGGAGAGACCAGCTTCCCATGAAACACTGCATAACTAAAACACCACCGGGCTTGCATAAATAATACGGAAATTACAGAAGACTATGTGAAGCATCGTCTAAACATCTAAAGGCTAGTTCATACTGCCCTAACCAGCACCAAGAGCTGTTGGGTTTTGTTGGATCAGTAATGCAATCCTGCTGTGTTTATTTTTAGTGATGGTTGTTCATGAGTCCCTTGTTTGTCCTGAGCAGTTAAACTGCCTGCTGTTTTTCAGGAAAATCCTTCAGGTCGCACAAATTCTCTGGTTTTCCAGCATTTGTGTGTATTTGAACCGATTCCAACAATGACTGTATAATTTTTAGATTCATCTTTTCACACTGAGAACAACTGAGGGACTCAGTTACTGCAACTATTACAGAAGGTTCAAACACTCACTGATGCTCCAGAAGGAAACATGATGCATTAAGAGCCAGGGGGTGAAAACTTTTTGAATTTGAAGATCAGGGTAAATTTAACTTATTTTGTCTTCTGGGAAACATGTAAGTATCTTCTGTAGCCTCTGAAGGGCAGTACTAAATGAAAAAATATGATATTTAGGCAAAATAAGAAAAATGTACACATACATGTTCAAAAGTTTTCACCCCCGGCTCTTAATGTATGTTTTTTCCTTCTGAAGCATCAGTGAGTGTTCGAACCTTCTGTAATAGTTGCATATGAGTCCCTCAGTTGTCCTCAGTGTGGAAAGATGGATCTTAAAATCATACAGTAATTGTTGGAAAGGGTTCAAAAGCACAAAAATGCTAGAAAACCAAAGAATTTGTGGGACCTGAATGATTTTTCTGAAGAACAGCGGGCAAGTTAACTGTTCAGGACAAACAAGGGACTCATGAACAACAATCACTAAACAAAAAAAAAAAAAAAACACAGCTGTGGATCATTTAGGTAACCACACAGTATTAAGAATCAAGGGAATGTAAACTTTTGAACTTTTAACATTTTTATAAATTCAACTATTATTTTTTCTTGTGGACTATATGTAAGCACCTTTTTATGTAAAATATCTTATTCAGGTCAGTACTAAATAAACAATAACATGCATTTTGTATGATCCCTCTTTTGACCTCAACTGTATAGGTACTCTCCTGAACGCACGGCAAAGACTGACACAGAAGAGAAGAAATTGTTGAATAAAATTGTTATTTTTGTTTTCTTCGCACACAAAAAGTATTCTGGTAGCTTCATAACCTTGGCAGCTGCGTTGCTGTCTATGCAGGGTCAGAAAACTCTCAGATTTCACCAGAAATATT
Source organism: Labeo calbasu (assembly GCA_019740295.1). NCBI lineage: Eukaryota > Metazoa > Chordata > Actinopteri > Cypriniformes > Cyprinidae > Labeo > Labeo calbasu. The sequence continues at coordinate 66,900 of JAHKKF010535467.1, read as the reverse complement.
TTCATTTGTGTTCTGAAGATGAAAAAAGATCTTACGGGTTTGGAACGACATAAGGGTGCATAATTAATGACAGAATTTTCATTTTTGGTGAACTATCCCGTTAAATTAATCAAAAATGACAGTAAAAACTTTAACATTATTAAAAAAATCTATTTCAAATAAACGCTGTTAATCTGATCTCTCATTCATCAAAGAATCCTGAAAAAATGTATCACAGCTTTCACAAACATATTAAGGAGCACAGCTGTTTTTAACAAACACTTATTAAGCAAAAACATATCAAATGAATTTTCTAAAATATATTTTTAACCACATAAATGCACCATATGAGTCAAAAATATTTATTTTTTAATCATACCGACCCCAAATATTTGAATGGTAGTTTGGTAATGTTTTTGCAGTGATCACTTAAAACATGCACGAGAGGAGACAGGTTATGCATTCAGTTGATGGAATGATGATTTGAAACTTACACATTGGTTTCAGCTGGCCAATGAGTTCCTCCTTTGTCCATTTGGCCCATTCCTTCTTGTCTGTATTGATGGAGCACAAGATGGGCCCACATGGCTTCCCACAGTCCTCGATAGCTGGAACATTCAGGTAGTGGACCAGCACAATGTCTGGGTTCTGGAGAAAGGACAGGCCCGAGAGACAGAAAGAGAAAAAGAAAAAAGTGGTGTGGTGAGTGGAAAGGTCTGACTGAAGAAGCAGTGGAAACACAGATGGGGCAAAAACACACACATATAAAAAATTGAATAAAAATTGTGTTAATGCATATTTGGCAGCTAGCCAGATTAGTCGAGTGACTGAAATAGAGAATTAACTGAAACACATCATTCGCTGCCTGCTCCTCTCCATCATTTGAAAAATTATTGTTAGAAAACACACAAACGTCTCTTCTGAATAAAACAGCTTAGAGTCTGCTTTCCACAGACAGTACTAGCGCAACATTAATTGCACAGGCAAATAGCGCTGAGTCTTGTGAATAAGGTGTAATCTATAATAAGCCTAATTTACATAGAAAGGAGGTGTGTTTGTGCTGAAAAGAATGACAATGATTTAATTTAAATACACACGGCGGCGCTTGGTTAAGCCAAGAGCGGTTAGTGAATAAAACTGTTTGCGCACAAAAGTGGCGCAACTGTTTACTGACGGTATGTAGTGCCAGAGTTATTCACAGACAGGATAAAACCAGGGACAGAACATCCCAAACCGGGATCTTCATGCGAGTTGTGTGAGGCTTACAAAGCACCTGTTTTTATGTAACACTGCGGTTGTCAACTCAAAGTAAGGGCTTAGTGTATACGTATAAACAAATTCTATCAGTTTGAAGTCAGCAAGTGTTCGCTGGATACATTTTGACAGCTTATGAATAAAAGGGTTGTTTAAAGCATATCTAGCCAGAGTGAATAACATCAATTCTGTTCTGTAATCATAAATAGTGATGATTACAAAGCGCTGTAAACAGTCACAGAACAAGCGGTCCCCTGTCACCACGGAGATTACACACACACACACACACACACACACTCACAAAATCCTACTCGTTCCAGCACACCGACATTTGAATGTCACGTGAAACACAGATATATAACGCATACACAAACCGAATCCGTATACTGAAACAGTGGAGAAAACTGTCCCTTTCATTAGCATTTTTATTAGTTTTATGAGCGTTACGTGCCGAGTGAATTGGGGGCTGCGGTTCTGCGCTGCCTCCCGGCCTGCAGCATTACACTTCGACGTACATGTGCAAAATCTATGCGTACTGCATGCTCAATAGGGTAATACACACAAAGAAAGACATTCATACAGCCGCTGGCACTTTTACAGAGAGCACCATGGTAACCACACCTGATCATGGCCATGTCCGAAAGCTAATAAATGCTGCCTTAGCAGGCTGTATGCGAAGGTAGGAAGGGAAAAAGACACATTTTTTTTCACGTTTGCGCAACATTCCATTCTTAACTACAAAGATTTGTTCAGGTGGTCAGAAGATAATGTGTTAAGATGAAATGTACAGTATACTGTGCTGACTACTGTATAATATCCCACAGTTGAGCTATAAATATATTCACAAATAATAATAAAAATCTATCTATCTATCTATTTGGTTGATTCCCTTTCAGAATCTGCAAAATGTTAATTATGTTACCAAAATAAGAGGGATCACCACATAAAAGATGTTTACATATACTCCACAAGAGGAAATAATAGTTGAATTTATAAAAATTGATTCTTAATTCTGTGCTGTTACCTGAATGACCCACAGCTGTGTTTTTTTTGTTTAGTGATAGTTGTTCATGAGACCCTTGTTTATCCTGAACAGTTAAACTGCCAGCGGTTCTTCAGAAAAATCCTTCAGGTCCCACAAATTCTTTGGTTTTCTAGCATTTTTGTGAATTTGAACCCTTTCCAACAATGACTGTATGATTTTGAGATCCATCTTTTCACACTGAGGAAAACTGAGGGACTCATATGCAACTATTACAGAAGGTTTAAATGCTCACTGATGCTTCAGAAGAAAAAAAAAAAATGAATTAAAATCCAGGGGTGTAAACTTTTGAACAGAATAAAAATGTGTACATTTTTCTTTTTCTTTTTTCATGTAGTACTGCACTTTAGAGGCTACATAAGATACTTACATGTTTCCCAGAATACAAAATAAGTTAAATTTACCCTGATCTTTAAATTCAAAAAGTTTTCACCCCCGGCTCTAAATAACTACTAAAATACTAAATAAACAATAACATGCATTTTGCATGATCCTTCTTATTTTGGTAGAATAATGAACATTTTGCAGATTCTGAAAGGGGGATGTAAACTTTTGACCTCAACTGTATATATATATCCCAGTAATTTAGCCCAAAAAGTGAAGTCAAAGGCAAAAAAACAAAACAAAAACAGCAACAACAAAATTTAATGGCCTCAAAAATACACTTTATTTTTCTTATTTCTTTCTTTTGATTTTGGGGTGAATTATGACCTACACATTTCAGTAAAATTTGCCAATATAAGAGAAATCCAGGCCGAACATTTTCAGAGGGATAGATTATGCAAGCCAAGACATCACAGTGCCTAAAACCAGCTTTTCTTAGAAGTTTCCTTCATACTTAATGCTGTCTGTTTAGCTGTTGATGGAAGCTGCTTTAGTTTCAGACACAGCTTTTATCACAGGCATCTCTGAACCCCTCTATTACAGTGCTGTTGAGCAGGTTCAGACTGAAATTTCCTCTCTCAGACATTCTTCAGACATACAACTGAATGGACTGCAAATCACAATTAGAACGAGCATTGACAATCTCTGCGTGGGACTAACAAGCCTTGAACAGTGACCACAGAAAGAGGGGACAAAATCTGCAGGACGGAAAAGGGCGACAGAACAAATCAAAAGCTAAATTCAGAGCGCTCAAAATCAAACAGGCCTGTAATTCACAGCGAGAACTTTTGATTGAACTCTTCAACCAGCACACTTGATATTCAAAGTGAATGTGTCAAGGTGTTTGAACAGCACCTTTGATGGATTAAAAGGAAAAGATTTGATTTAAAATTTAAATCCATAGGAAATCTGTCTTCATGAGAGGATTTTAAGAGTAAGTTCTAGTGCACTATTCTCTTTCAAGTGGATGGAGGGAGCGTGCTGGACCGCCGCTTGGTTGGGGAGGGCGAGCTGAGGATGCTCAGGCGTGACTCCTGCTGCTGTAGCCGTGAGCTTGTGGAAGCAGACACCAGCACTACATCCCCATATGGCACAAGCAGCTGTGGTGATCACCAGGCCATGCCCTCGATCCTTAACCAGCATGAGAAGGGTAAGTAAAACCCAGATAAACATAAACACATCCTCATGCAAACATGGGTGAAGCTGTATGGGTCAAAATGTCTGGTTAAGTTTTACCAGAAAAACCTTCTCTTAAAGAATTTTCTTATGCTCATCAAGGCTACATTTACTTGATCAAAAATACAGAAAAAAATATAATATTGTGAAATATTATTACAGTTTAAAATAATATTTTTATTTCTGTGATGCAAAGTTGAATTTTCATCAGCCATTACTGTGACATTCAGTGTCACATGATCCTTCAGAAATCATTCCAATATGCTGATTTATTACTTTTATTATCAATGTTGGAAACAGTTGTGCTACTTGATATTTTTTAGAGCCTGTGATTCTTTTTTCAGAATTATTTGATGAATAAAAAGTTAAAAAGAACAGCATTTATTCAACATATAAGTCTTATCTAACAATATAAGTCTTTGCTATCATTTTTTTTATCAATTTAACACATGCTTGGTAGTATTAATTTCTATAAAAACATAAAGAATAAAAATTTTCTGACCACAAATTTGGTCAGAACGGTAGTTTATATAGTTACAAAAAAAATGCTGTTCTTTTTAACTTTTTATATATTAAAGCATCCTGAAAAAAGTCGCACAGTTTCCAGCAAAATATTAGGCAGCACAACTGTTTTTAACATTGATAATAAATCAGCATATTAGAATGATTTCTGAAGGATCATGTGACACTGAAGACTGGAGTAATGATGCTGAAAATTCAGCTTTACAACACAGGAATAAATTACATTTTAAAATATATTCACATAGAAAACAGTTATATTTTACATTAAATAATATTTCACAATATTACTGTTGTTACAGATTTTTGATCAAATAAATTCAGCTTTGATGAGCATAAGAAACCTCTTTAAAAATATTAAAAATCGAACTGATCCCAAACGTTTTAACAGCAGTGTACATATAAGTTATAATACATAATCTTTTACTATATGTTTAATTGTACACAATTAATATATATTATTTTTTGCATCAGGACAGGGTGATTTTCAATAATGTATTTGTTTTTATTTATTATTTGGCAGTACAGAAATGATTTTGGAGGGGAAAGTTTTGTTTGAAATAAAATAGTCACAATTCAAAAATCTTTATGGTTCTAAAGTAAGCTTGATTTTTTTATGCAAAACATTTTTTTCAAATTTAGATTTTAGGATGAATTATGTCGCTGACATTTTGTGAAATTCATATAAGCATACAGAGCAAAAAAGACAGCCAATTAAACTAACCACCAACAAACGTACATAAAAAATCCCACATACATGCCAACAGAAACCAATACATCCATGACCACCACACACACACATACATGCACATTCCTCTTTTCCGGTCCCTCCTACGCCGACACGTCGTCCCTGTTTTACAATGCACATTTGGCAGACTTACAACCCATCCAAATACAAGTAATCTGTGAAGCTGCGCTTCAGTCGTAAATTCAAGAGTGAGCCAGAAGCGTATGACATCTACGGCTCACTCCTTTCCCGCTCTGTCTCTTCAGAGAGCTTTTTTACGCACCCACACAATCACGCTCGCACCCCCTCCAGACCCTCGCTCTCTTTCCGACGGCACAACAACACAATGAAAATGTGGAGTGTCTTATAAATCTATCAGGATGCAAACTTAATTTAATTTAATTTCCTGCTGGCTGCTCCCTTTTAATAACGCAAGTTTTCGTCCAACAAACTAAAGGAGGAGGAAACTTCAGGCCTGGATACTATTTGGAGGAGAAAATGGGATCTCATTAAGGTATTGATTAGTTGTGCAACGTAATCTTTAGACCATGTTTGTGGTACACCTCCATGGAGAACCAGGGCTTGCTTCCAGATTTGTTGATGTGGGACGAGGGGGCCGAAGTTTGGATAGAGTTGCAGCGTGTGCAGCGCTCGTGGTATTGCGCAAACGGCATTTTTCATTATTAAAGGCATTCATTAGAGCTCAGCACCTTTATGCTAGACTCATCCCTGGAGTGCAGAGGCGTGTAGATCTTGTACAACCAGTCCACAGAACCTGTATTTATCCCTTGACTTCACTATTTAAGAGCATTAAATGCTAAATGAAGGTTAAAAAAACTTCATTAGGAAGCGTTCTCTGCTTGAATTCACAGAAATTGTTTTCTTACTCGTCTTTTTCATTGGTAAGCAAGAAAAACAATTAAAGCTTGTTGGTTTTTTGCTTTAAGCCTGCAGAAAGAAAGCAGATCTCAATTCTAAAGGTGTTTCTCTATGTGTTTGTGCGTGTGTGTGTGTGCACGTCTGGGGAACACACAGGTACCTGGAAGCACTGTGGTAACCTGGCAACTAGTAGCTGGACGCCCACATGCATGGAGCCAATGTGGTCATGAGTGCTGCCCCATAGCTGGCCCTGAGTGCTATAAATATCCACTAGTAATAGCTTCAGGGTCATTACTGCTGCTCGGGCCTGCCTCCAGCCAGCATCAACTCCAACCTGAAGGGCTGGGAAGAAGGACAGGGTTTCAAATAAGTATCTGCATATTACGGATGATTTATTGCAGCGTGGGGGTGGGACGGCGTGTTCTGGCGGATAAGTGCCTGTGCGTAAGAGATTGTCTTTGAGTTGGACTTGTTTGAAAGCAGGCCATTTGGGCTTCATATTTAGCTGGCACTGGTTCAGATCTGGACACATGAGAACATTATGTTTTGATGCAGGATTGCTGCTTCCGGTCATGTGAATGAGTCACTGCTGTTATTAAGTACATCTTCATGTCCCCATTAAATGTGTCTAAATATACTACAGAAAATATTACACATTACACTCACATTTTGTGACATGCATGACATCATCTGCACAAGGTGACATGTTTTTGGTGTGTAAACAACAGCACAAACATGAACAAATAATTATGTATACATATGGACCGATTCCCACTATTAACTAGTTGCTTATTAACATGCATATGTGACACTGGACCACAAAACCAGTCATAAGGATCAGTTTTTTGAAATCTAGATTTATAAATCTTCTGAATAATCTGAATTAAAACTCTGAATAAATAAGCTCCAACTGATGTATGGTTTGTTAGGATAGGACAATATTTGGTTGACATACAACTATTTGAAAATCTATTAAAAAATCGCCTTCAAAGTAATTCTTAGAAATTCATATTACTAATCAAAAATTAAGTTTTGATATATTTATGGTAAGGAATTTACAAAATATCTTCATGGAACATGATCTTTACATAATACCCCAATGATTCTTGGCATAAAAAAGAAAAAAACGATAATTTTGACCCATACAATGTATTGTTGGCTATTGCTACAAATATACAAATATGCTACTGGTTTTGTAGTCCAGGGTCCAGGCCACATATTACTAATTGGCTGTTTATTAGTACTTATAAAGCACTTATTACTGGCTTATTTTGCATGACCATATAAATAACTATTAATTAGCAGCAAATTAGGAGTTTATTGTGGCAGAAGTCATAGTTAATAGATAGTTAATATGTTTAAGCACTGTTTTAGTGTCATGGGACATATTTGTCATGATATTTAGTTATGAGATACTAAAGAAGTAATGATGTTTGATTTTTTTAGACACCATATTTGACTTAAGAGATGAATACCAATTTCTGCATGGCATAACACACTATTAATCTAAATCTCAACCATTGCTGTGAATTTGGTGCTGGAAGTAGCTGTTTGAACAACAACAGACAGGGAGAGCGTTTGGGAAATTATGGCACAACATAACCACCACAAATGCTGAAAACTTAAAGGGATAATTCACCCCAAAATGAAAATTCTGTCATTAATTACTCATCCTCATGTTGTTCCAAGCCTGTAAGAACTTTGTTTATCTTCGGAACACAATTTTTTTGATGAAATCTGAGAGCTTTCTCACCCTGTATAGACAGTAACGCATTCGGAAACTAACAATGAAGAGAAGAAATTGTTGAATAAAGTAGTTATTTTTGTTTTCTGTGCATACAAAAAGTATTGTCATTATCATAAAATTAAGGTTGAACCACTGATGTCACTTGAACTCTTTTATCAATGTCCTTACTACCTTTCTGGACTTTGTCAGTTGCGTTGCTGTCTATGCAGGGTCAGAAAGCTTTTGGAATTCATCAGAAATATCTTAAGTTGTGTTCCGAAGATAAATGAAGGTCTTAGGGATTTGGAACGACATGAGAGTGAGAAAATCATTCCAGAATTTTCATTTTTGGGTAAGCTATCTCTTTAAGAGCTGAAAGAGAAAGTCTTGGCAGTATAACAACAAGAACTTCATCAAGGTTAAATATCTTAATTAAGCTAAAAAGCACACAAACGAGTCCAAGAGAGAACAGAACCAGTGCTTATGTAGCTCTGAGAGGGAAAAAACGTCAGCGAGAAGTTCAAAGCCGCGGCACAAAAAGACACGGCCAAGCGCTGCACTCGGTTGACAGGAAACCCCTAAAGGATTGTGGGAAAAAAGCATGGGAGAGACAGATCCTCTGACTCATTTCTTGTGAGCGTGGTGAGGAACATACCCACTGGGTGTACAAGCAGACCCATTTCACTAACCCATGTTACATAAATCACAGCACTTCTGATATACTGCAACAAATATTTAACTTTTTTGTCTCCATCTGTCTCACTATTTTTAACTTGATAGAAGGGTTGTGCTCTCAGAGTACCGCTGGGCTCAGTTCTGGAGGAAGACGATGTACTCCAGACATGATGTAGAGGTCAGAGTCACAGCGGAGCATCAAGAATTTTCTCTCCGGAAAAAAAACGCCAGCAACCTACAAGAGAATGGAGCGACTAACAGGTTGTAGCTGATTTCACTGGAGTGAAATGGAATTGGTTGAGAGTGTGAGGATGTGGGTGAAGTTCAGCATTTAGAGTGCATGAAAGCAAGAGAGACTGTGTACAGTATGCTAATATGAGTGCGTGATACAATGTGGGCACACATAATAACCAATCCAGGTGTCTAAATGTGTTTTAGGTGCTGCTGTAAGTAGAAAGAAAGAAAATCATGCCAATGTTATTTTAGTATCATGCATACTACTATAAAAAAGACACAGTTTTCACTCAGAAATAGTTTGCAAATGTCACAATTCATTACAAGGAAACAAGTAACATGAAATTTGAACAGACTAAAAAAGTATTGTTTTGTTAACTAATAATAATAAATTATTAAATTATTATATATATTACAACTTTAAAAACATTTTTACAGCATAGTTTTTGTTAATATTTTAAATTAGATTTTATTTTTTATTTTCTGTGTCTTTAAATGTTAGCAATTTTTAGTTTTAGTAATTAAAATAAAAAGTGTATAATATATAATATATATATATATATATATATATATGTATCACGTATACTACTATATATATATTTACTTTTTGTTATTTTAATATTTCAATTTAAGCATTTACATTTCCATCACATCAAACAATTTTGCCCCTAAAAAATGTCAAAAATTGTATAAATATAATGCATGAATCTTTGACTTGGAAAATCTATTAAAATATGAATGAGTAAACTAATAATATAGTTATTCATATCTGTTTCATAACTGTTTAGTTGACAATAACCATTAATGTGAGCAAATTATGTCAGACTACGCCAGATATATAACCCAGTATTCATACAATTACTGTATGAATACTGCATGATATTTTAAAAAAAATATGTTCTATTGTGTTCCACACAAGAAAGAAATGCTTACCGTTTTGGAATGACACGAGGGTGAGTTAATGACAAAATTTTCATATTTAGGTGAACTGTCCCTTTAAGATCGCGTGTGCCATACAAATGCATGAGTCCACAGTCATAAGTGAAAAAAGTGTGTGTGTGTTTATGAGCGAGAGAGGTGATTAAAGCCTTGCCCTGGCGGGTGCCCTGGCTGTGGCATGGTGATGGATGAAGCAGTGTGTCCGTCATTAGGCAGTAGGCTGGCCCCTGGCACCCACACCCAGCTCTTAAATGTATCCATACCTCGCTGTCCCCCAGTGCTGCTGTTCATTTCAAGGTCAATTGACTCAGTGCTGCGCCGGGCACAAAACATCCCCCTTTCTTCATAGTTTTATTTCCCATTACTGACTGGTGTGCTTGTGCGTGTGTGTGTTTGTACACAAGCGCTTGAGTGTGTGGGTGTATATGACACGTCAAAGGCGATGGTGTGCAGCAAATCCCCTACAGCTTGTGTCTAGTACAGAGGAAGACCCTTCCATGAACCCTTTAATGTTTATGAGCCTCTATATGCAGAACACTTTAAAGTGCAAGTTGGTAAAAGTCAGTCACTTTGCACCCAGTTATAAAAGGGATGATGTCACTTCCTGCCAGTGCCACCTCTTTAGCATGGCCTGTTTTTTCTGTGTCAGTAACATGACACAACACCAGTTTCTCATATGGGAAGTTTCATATATAAGATTTAAAGTTACATTTTTGCTACACCTGCCAACAGCAATTGGATTGAAAATGTTTACCACACATGAATAATGGCAATAAAACTGAGCTGTGTTGTCTTGCATATTTGCAGAAAACAATGGAGATCAGGGTGTTGCTTGCAGCAGCATAAGTCTCAATGTAAAACGGTAATGAAAACATACACGTCACACTCTTTCTGAAGCTAAAGGCAAGTAAAATATGGGTGCTACTTTAACTGTATGCGTATTTGGCCCAGTGGACTTTATATAGATACTGAGTTCTGTCATTTTTACTAAAAGTAACAAACATTTCTTAAACAGTGTCATTTCCAACACATCTCACAATTATGTATTATGTTTAATAGCATTCTGTCCTGGCAATGACATTAACTAATTTAACCCTTTAACTGTCACCGTCCCCTTTGTGGGTAGCCCCACCATATTTACCTCACCATATTACAAATAAATCCTAAACTAATCATGACAAACTATACATTGTTGGAAAGGTCTAAGACTCCTAAATAGATATTTTATCATATTTTTGTGTTACAAATTATGTAGGAAAAGTAATAGAAAATCTACATCATAACATGAGTTCTGACCTTTGTCACAAATGACTTTCTTCGTTGTCTTTTCCCTATCACGTTTTAGAAATCATAAGAAATTATATATCAGTTCAAAACTTTAAATCTCAAAATTCATCATTTGAAAGGCATTTTAAAATCAGACATTGCATTACCATGGAAAATGTACATTAAAATCATATTACAAAATGTTTTCATTAATGAATTCTAAATATTTAAGTCTGGATAGTGCATTTTTATGTCTGTGTTCAAAAATGGGAGTGACAGTTAAAGGGTTAAAAATATTTTTTGGGCATAAAATAGCTGACTCCTTCGTCTTGCTAAGTCTAATTTCAAATAACATTGTATGTATCCTAATAAAATTTTCACATTTTTTATTTTTAGAGTTTGATCATCAGAAAATGCACAATAAAAATATTCTGCTCAGAAATTATAGAAATGCTCAAGCCAAAGTGCACTAACCTTACAGAAAACTTTATGGTGTTTGTTTTGGTGTGATGGAAATGATGCCACATCTAAGAGATTAAAAAAAGAAATCACTTATTTTAATCATTTATTTTGTTTTATTTTATTTTATTTTATTATTGTATTTAAGTTTCCACACAAAGTGTTTATTTAGGGGAAAAATTGTTTGATGTAATGGAAATGATGCCACAGCTAAAGGATTAAAACATATCACTACATTATTATTTTACTAATAATAATTCATATTTTTAATGAATTGATCAAGTTTAGAATTAAGGGGGGGAAATGCTAAATAAATAAATAAATAAAATGTGTATAATTATGGACAAAATTGTTTGATGTGACAGAAATGCTGCCACAACTGATGAATGTTTTAAAAAATAGACTGAAATAATTATATTATTATTTTACTAATAATTCATATTTTTAATAGACTGACCAAGTTGTAATACAATTATTAAATTACCTATTTTATACAATATTTGTTATTAATTAGTATTATTTATTTGTATTACATTATTTTGTACTCCTCATTCAAGCCGATTTAGATAAATAAAGCTTTTGCTAAATACACTACCAGTCAAAACTTATTGAACAGTAAGATTTGTAATGTTTTTTTTTAAGAAGTCGCTTCTGCCCACCAAGACTGCATTTATTTGATCCGAAGCAAAATACAATTTTGAAATATTTTTACTATGTAACATAACTGTTTTTAATTTGAATACATTTTAATTTATTCCTATGATTTCAAAGCTGAATTTTTAGCATCATTACTCCAGTCACATGATCCATCAGAAATCATTCTAATATTCTGATTTGCTGCTCAAAAAAACATTTATTAATATTATTATGTTAAGAGCGGGAAGGCAGCCTCAGTCTTTCGGTAGAGGAGTGCAAAAGAATATGTGAGTCACAATGGAAAACTACACATTCCTTGTTCTGGAGAGAGTTTGCGTGGAAGGGGGTTGCAAGGTTTTTCTCCACACCTGCTCAGATTAAGCAACAGTTATACAGATCCAAATGCTGGCGACAGTGTGGGGTTGACCAGTCAAATCATTTCCACATATTCTGGAGCTGCGTTTCTATTAATCAATATTGGTATGAAATACATAAATGTCTACAAATAATTCTTAAGATTCAAATTCCCTCCAGTTTTGAGGTGATGTACCTGGGTTTGATTTCCAGTGATTTTTCAAACAAACATCTGTTCAGAATTCTAACAATAGCAAGTAAGAAAGCAATTACAAGGAAGTGGCTACAATCAACCATGCCGACTCTTGAAGACTGGGTGGATATAGTACATGATATATTTTCAGTTGAGAAGCTAACCTATGCTTTAAGACTTAAGTTTCAGTTGTTTTCAGCATTATGGAAAGATTGGATTGAGTATGTATCCCCTATATGATCAGATTTTGTTTGACTGAATAAAGTAAAGACAGTCACTATTAAGTTACCTAGATTTGAATTGGGTCAATAATGTTTTGTTGTGGATCTGTTCTGATGTTGATGGGGTGGGGGTTCTTAATTTTTAATTTATTTATTTATTTTTATTTTTTTAATTCATTTATTTATTTATTTTTATCTCCTTTTTGCATTTTATTAACATTATTTTAAAGGGAATGTGCAGGATTTATCTATGTCAAATGTATACAAATATATTCCTTGGTTTTAAGTGATTCAATACTTTAATGTAATTAATACTACATTATTTTATTGTTATATTGACAATGTTTGCACTTCCCTACAGTGAATGGATAAATCAATAAAATACATACATATATATATATTATTATGTTAAAAAAAACCCTGAGTAGAATTCAGGTTCCCTTGATAAATATGGTATATATATATACACACACACACACACTCTAAGCTTTTGAATGGCATAGTGTATAATGTTACAAATCCTTTTATTTCAGATAAATGCTGATGGATGCTTTGGATCTTTCTATTCATCAAAGATTCCTGAAAATCTAGCTTTGATCACAGCAATAAATTACATTTTAAAATATATTCAAATAGAAAACAGTCATTTTAAATAGTACAAATATTTCACAGTGTTACTGTTTTTGCTGTACTTTAGATCAAATAAATGCAGGCTTGGTGAGCAGAAGAGACTTATTTAAAAAGCATTAAAAACTTTACTGTTCAAAAACATTTGACTGGCAGTGCAAGTAAATGTAATCTATACATGAAAAGGCATAAAAATTCATATAGAAGTTTATATGACCTTCATATACAGTAACAAAAATAAAAAAAAGTTGAAATCTGTTTTAATAAAAAGCATTCCTGTGGACACACAAGTGCAGAAAGTTGAAGAAACTCCATCTAACATGTTTATCTGACCTTCTGTTGGTAAGCAGTAACTCAGTCAACAGCAACATCAATACTAAAAATCATGAACTGTGTTATATTCACACATTCAAACATTGATTAAACACCAACCCTGGCACCCACCAAACACTGCCTATGCAGTCTCAGGCTACTGCTGTGAGCTGGATGGTTGATCCAACGCCCACATACAAACACACAAACATACACATTCCATGGGCACTGCCCAGAAAGCTGCACGCACCGCAGGAGATGCATGTAAATCCCAGTCCCATGGGACGCACCGTAGGAAGAAGGTGAGGAATGCAGCCCAGATATTTGACAACTCCTCACTTTATGCTTGAGCGTGTGAAACGACCTCAGCCGGTACACATCATCCTCTACTTCTCAAGGACTGTGATGTGCTGTTCTCTCTCGTTAGGTCTCGGTTCGGCCCCTCTCGACAGACATGAGAGAGAAAAGCGCGTGGAGTGGTGTTAGAGAATGTAACTTTTTGAGGAAGAGGACGGAGCCGGAGCAAAGCACGGCAGAGCGCTTCTGCAGGAGCCAGAGGCTGAGGCCTGTGATGTTTAATTCAGCAGCCCATAATGACTCAGATGAAGTCAAGAGCCAGCTTTAAATAACTTAGCTTCCAGGGCCAGAACTACTCAGCTCACAAGAGTGCGTCCGTGGAGCGTGCGGTTATGTGTTTGCCCAGGTGTCAACATGTAGTTCTGCTAAAAAACGCAAAAGATATTCTGTATTCTCCTTTCTCTTTGGAGTACGTGTTCGGTGCAGATCGAATTGGAGCTTGCACGGAGCACAGAGGACAAAATGTAGGTGTTACTGTAAAAGTACAGATTCCACCTTGGCTGCCACTAGTGTTTCAGTTATTCATCTGGCAGCTGCTTTAACACCAGTGGGCTACCTCTCCATTAGCTCTGCCCTGAGCAGACCGGGAGCAAGCCGTCTGGGAGCCATCAGTCTGCTGTGATGGGCTCAGTGGAGCTTGGTGACTATGGTCCTAATGCCCAAAGTCTCTCACAGGAAGTGCATGTGTCAGTGAAGAACACAGCAAAGTCAGCCAGCCCTTGCACTCGCTCTAACCCTGCCGGTTAACCAGATTATGTTGGGTTTTAGAAGTTGGTGGCCCAACCAGGCTTCTTCAGGCTTTCTGTTGAGATCTGGAGGAAGGGTATTTTTGAGGAAAACACTCTAGCATTTTTATTGGGAGCCAACAGGTTGAAGGCCTAAACTGCAGTTTCAATGCAGCTTCAAAAGGCTCTACATGATCTCAACCAAGGAATAAGGGTCTTATTCAGCAAAACGAAAAAATACAAATTAACATACTTTTGACCACAAAATGCTTGCCTTGCACTAGCTCCGCAATGAGCGACTACGACTTTACGTAATCATGTTGGAAAGGTCACACGTGGTTAGTTCTTTATCGGTGTACTTCGGTTCAAAAAGGTAGGGTAGGGCAAAAAACTCTAATTTTCTTCAAACTTCAAAATCGTTCAACACTGAGGTTGTTTTACTTTTTTTTGGCAAAGGGCGTTTGACTTTGCATGTCAAACACCGGGTCGGTACTTCCAGGATGTGACCTTTCCAACATGACTACATAATGCGTCAAGTCGAGCTAGTGCAAAATGAGCATTTGTGGTTAAAAAGTATTTAAGTTTTAATTTTTTTTAGAAATAACCGATCGTTTCACTAGATAAGACCCTTATTCCACAGCTGGGATTATCTAGCCTGCTGCATCAGCGCTTGTCTTCTCACTAACAGTGTTTTTCTTTTACTAGTCATATTTCATACCTGTTGAATGTAGTTTTAAATGAATTTAACTGATAACCTTACGAAAATTAACCGAGGTTTACTACAGTAACCATGTTTTTATTTTTCCTGTTTTTACCATTTCTATAACCACAATTTTACTACAAACAGCCTACCATGGTTAAACTCTGGTTAGTGTAGTAAAACCTGAGTTAATTTGTAGTTACTATGGTTTAATTGCAATTTTTGGTTTTATTTGTAGTAAAACCATGGATAATTTTCATAAGAGCAGTAGTGCAAGTTGGTACTCTTATTTCAGTGTTTAAAATGGCTAAATGAATCTGTGGTAACTGCCTTAAAGAAATTAAATGATGCTAAACATTTAACCAATTTTAAGCAGTAAAGCATTGAGAGTGTTAAGGCATTACATACAGTGAAATTATTATGAATGAAAAAATGACACAGAATAGTGACTTACATATTTAATACAGATAAATAAAGGTTCATTCTGATCTTATTCATCAGATCTCACACAAACCACAGTGTTGCGATCACTAGTTTAGAGCACTGACACCCTGTGGTGAAACAATCACGTATAATTACCAGCCACAGCTTTCTCAGATGTTGGATTAAAACTTACAGTTCTGTTGAGTTTGGAAAATTCTGTACACAGTAATCATCAGAATATCTCTTCTCCTATCTCTGAAAATATCACTCTGCAAACTCTCATTTTAATAGCCGTTTAAATCAACTAGACAATTACAGCCCATTTAAAACGTACATAACCAGAAATAACTAAGCAGTATTGTTTCAAACCGGAAGTGCATGTATATGGAGAAAAATCCTGGAATGTTTTCCTCAAAAACTTTAAATTCTTTTAGACTGAGGAAAGAATACATTAACATCTTTGATGACATGGGGATGAGTAAATTATCTAAAAATTGTTATTCCAGAAGTGAACTAATCCTTTAAACAAACGCCTTAAATTTTGTGCTTTAAGCACAAGATTTATACTTAAAATGAAGAAAAATAATATGGGTAATCGGGAGAAAAATAAACTTAATTCTAGGTTTATTTAGATAACATGCATTAATTCTCTACAAACTTTGCAAAAAGACTCTGAAAACAACTCTTAACTTTTGTGAAAAAAAGTTTTTCATATACATATCTCTTGTTTTTAAAGGTGTTTCTTACTGAAAAACAAGAAAACAAAATATATATTTTCTGCAGTGCAAGCTGGGCCAGATTAGAAATTCATGCTTGTCTAAGCTGTTTTTGTTTAAGCAGGGAAGCCTGAGCTTTGATTCTAATGCTAAATGTGCGCCTAAGCCAGAGTCTGAACCTTGTATACCAGAATCATAATGTGCAGATAATGCTGAGGCCATCAGTGATTTATATTTTGGGGAGAAGGCTCTGTATGGCAAACCGTTCCTTGAGAGCTAGGACTCCTGGTTCCCGATTGAATCACAGATAAGCCGATAGGATCAGGGACAGCAGATAAAAGTAGATAGCATCTATAGTCTTAAGATGCTGTGGCACTAGCCTCGGTGTAATCTGGAAATGGCCTAGTGGGTCAATTTCGGGACCAAAAGCAGTTAAATAAAACATTTTTTCCACAACAATGATCATTACATCAGCAACATAAAGTATAAAAACCGAATGCTGCAATATTAAGGTCCAAGAGCACACTGACCACTCCAGCTGGAGGGCCCCAGGGTGAAGGTGCTCAGCAGACACCCCCCGGATTCCTACACACATAAACCCTCGCCCTCTGGGACACCGAACCAGCCAGTAGTTGCCTAGCGACCAGCAGAATGAGTTAAGACACTTTAAGAAAGACAGAGGTTCTGGACAGAGGGCAGAGCTGAGGGTACTGAAAATGGTATGATGGCAGGTGAAACGAGTGAGCAAAAAGTAGTAAATTGACAAAAATTGCTAAACAATGCAAGAAAGCACCTTTTCTGTAGCACTAAAATGAGATTCCGAAGAAATGAGATCAAAACAATTAAATTACTTACAGGGTCTCTGTGTATGTAAGTGCCTGAGGAAAGTTTTGACCAAATGTATATATTCATCTTTAGTGATGCCAATAATCTTCTAAAATGTATTATACAATAAATTCAAACTACATTTATGAAATTTATGACACACAGACACATGAATGCTTCAAATACGTAACAGCAGAAAGACTGTTACAGCAAAAACAACCAAACAAAACAATTACACAGGAAAACCCTACATAAACTGAACATACTGTATTATCAGTGTTGGGTGTAACTAGTTACTAAGTAATTAGTTACTTTAATTTAATTACAGTTACTTCTTATGTAAGTGAACTTAATAATTTAACAGACTGTAGAACATTTATATATAATACAATAGTGGAATTAACATAAAAAAATTCAAGTCTAACCTTAAAATGCATGCTTTTTATGTACCCTTCTCACTTTAGATACTTGAAAATATATGGTGAGTTCATAAGAATATTGGTAACACTTTAGTGTCTAATTCTCACTAATAACTAGTTGGTTATTAGGATGACTATTACTGGGATATTGGCTGTTTTTTTATTACTTAAAAAGCACATATTAATGTATGTATTAATGTCTGCAAGACCTTATTCTAAATCCTTAATCCTACCCAATTCCTGGAATTCTTAAACTTAATTGTCAACAACTACTTTATGAAGTATTAATAAGCAGTCATTATGAGTATACTGAGGCAAAAGTATAGTTATGTCATAGTTAATAGTTAGTTAATAGTGAGAACTGGACTCACACTACTCTAAAGTGTGACCAGAATAATTTATGTAGTTATGTATTATTTATTTAAAAGAATTAAAAGAACCGTTTCATGTCTGTCCTTGTATCATCCATTAACTCTGATATTGGATTTAGAAAATAAATAGTAATAAGTAATTAAACACTTTTCCGAGAGAGCAATTTGTACAGTAATCTAATTACACTGTTGAAGATGTAATTAGTAACTAGTAATTAATTACTAGTATTATTATTTTTTAGAGTAACTTAAGCAACACATAAGTATATTATGTAGAAACAAACACTGATGTTCAAAAGTTTGGGGCCATTTATTATTGTTATTTTGTTTTTTTTTAAGACTTTTAGTGGCAGTAAACAATTTAAATTATAATGCTAAAAATATTTCTATTTCATTCAAATAAAAGCTGTTCTTTTAAACTTTTTATTCATCAACAACAAAAAAAAGAAGCAAATGTATCACACTTTTAAAAAATATTAAGCAGCACAATGGTTTTTAACATTTATACTAATAAGAAATGTTTCTAGAGCACCAAATAAGCATATTAGAATGATTTCTAAAGGATCATGTGACACTGAAGACTGAAGCAATGACTGATAAAAAGTCAGCTTTGCATCACAAGACAAATTACACATTGAAAAATATATTTAAATGGAAAACAATTATTTTAAATTGCAATCATTTTTTACAATATAACTGTTTTTATTGAACTTTTTTCTTATCTTAAAAATCTTACTAAAGGACGTCCATGTTATTCTAAATAAACACAATTTTCATAATCTTCAAACATTAATGTAACAGTTTCTCCCAGTGACACCTATTTCTTTTTTGCTGATGTAACCAAACCCTATGTGAGTATAGAAGAAATTATGTTAACCAATAATATAACAGTCCACTTATCACAGTCCAACAACATACAGACCTCCACATTATTCTGCATTATTCTGTTTCACATGCAAATGTGTCCCATTATATGCAGTGCAAATGTCTTTTCATGTTGCTTTAAAGAAAAAGCTCTTACTCCATACTGGATGACAAATATGCAGTGAAGGTCAGTCACCATAACGCAGAAAATAGTCTCCTCAGTGTGCAAGCATGCTGCACAGCGACCCGAAATCTCCCACTATCAACGGCAGCCAGCTGCCCTCTGAGATCTCCCCCGGTCCAAACTCAGGGCCGTGACAGAAACCGAGCAGCGCAGACCTGCTGCCGCGTAATAGGAAATTAATTGAGATCATCAATATGGTATTAATCATTAAGGCACAGGTGCTGAGATGGCACTTCTGCCTGAGTGAGCCTGTTAGCGATGCACACGTTTAAAAAGTTTGACCTGCTGTTCGGTTAAAGTGTGTGCGAGAGCAAGGGCAGGAGGGAAAGAGAGAGAGGGAATGATAAAGATAGAGAAGAGCGAGTTTGTCCTGTGCTTATTAAGTCTGTTGACCAACATGCGGGGAAGGTGTCACAGGCAAAACGCATCACCGTGAACGTCGATGCCATTCTGGTGAGCAAACACAAAATCCATCGGCTGCGTCCCTCCCTCGGCGAGGCGGGGTGTGGACAAACGTCACTCAGCGCTAATCAGGCAAACACAGCACAAATTGCAGCGACTACATTAAGCGGTTAGGCACGGCACGTCTCCAAACAGTTGAGGGTGTCTAACTGAGCGGACATTCCACTACATAAATTAAACATGGCGCGGCTAGATAGAGCTCACGCTCTGATGATGTACGGCAGCTGGGATCGATGCGGAGACAGGGGCGGCTCGCCGAGCGGTAGAGAGGAGACACGTGGCGCGACTGAACGCGGCCCCGGCTTGGGGTCCGGCACCATGCTTAAGTACGCTGAATATCAAACAAGCAGCGGGACAGGCGGAGGAGTCTTGACGAGCTCACTCACATGGGTGTAAGGGTTGAGCTTATGAAAAGTTTATGAGTTCTGCTCAAAACAGATTGATTCGGGGTTAAAGCAAATACCAAGCCAGAAAAGCCCTGAAGCTGAGAGAGGGGATTGGGTAAAGACAAAAGCAAAGAGAGAGAGAGAAGAGAGAGAGAGCAAGGGAGAGTCAGAAACACAGAGAGAGACGAAAGTGTGACAGAGGTTAGGTCTGAATTATATATATATATATATATATATACATATATGGCCAGGTGAAAAAATGGTTCCCTTAAAAATGAAAATTCTGTCATTATTTACCATTACTGGAACTACTGCAGTAAAAGATGAATGTTGAAAAAATCTTTACTCTTCTCTTTTTCTATACAGTGACAATGAAAGGGTAGTGCATATGACTTGTGCACTATATTCCAAAAAAAGTACTATCAAGATGATTTATAGGCCTTTTGTGCTTTAAGGGCCAGCTTGCGCCAGCACAAACCCTCTTTTGGTGTTAAAAACTACTGTCAGGATTTATAAAAGACATGCAATATAAAAATTATCAAACAAATGCAAAGGGCATTTGTAGGGGTTTCCCTTTTAGATGCAAAATTTGTTGGAGAAGAATGTTTAAATGAATCACATACGATGATTTACTAAGGTTTGTGGGAGTTCATTTACTTTAGTTAAATATATATATTGTTTTAAGTTTTTAACATTTATTTAACGCCCCCACAAACTGTCTTAACCAATTTTTACTCTTTGTAGATTGCCTGGCCCTATGTATCCTGAAGTCATATGATGGTTTGTGTGAGAAACAGACCAAAAATTAAGTGATTGTAAAAATGTGCAACATTCAATATGCCATTTTTAACTATATTTGATGTTTAAATTGATCATTTTCATATTTAAACTACTTGTACAAATCCACACATCTCTACACACACCTATTCTTAGCAAACTTCTCTACATAAATCTCCGTAAAAAATGCACAGATAAACTGCAATCTTTCAAGATTCTGTTTATTTGGCTGTTCACTGACTCAATGAACATATCACTGAATCCATGAATTGGATCAGTAAATAAATCATTATTTTTTAACTTGTTCTTTTCAGTGAGTCAGTTGATCTGGTTCACAATTTGGGCTGAATTCGTTCATGAATCAGACTGTTTTGTTTATGATTTTAACTCACTGATTTGATTCTGCCTGGTCAACAGCTTTTAGGTTGAGAAGATTATCAGAGAATAATGACTTAAATTCTCATCTATTCCTATTCTCTCACAATTCTCTCATATTACTGCACATTAGGGATGTGCATCTTCATAACTGAGTCCGATGCGATTCGCATCTCGATGCATAGCCAATGATACAATACATTAAAGATACATATGAAGCAGCTACTGATGCAACGCGATCCAATTTTAAATCAACACAATGCGATTCAATGCCAATACAAATGTGTTGCGATACAAATGGCAACTTTTTTAAAACAATGCATCGCATCGTGAACTTTTATGCCGATGCACTGTTGCGAATCGGTGTATCTTACCATCCCTACTTTCTATAAAATTACTTTTGAGCATTTTATGGTAATTTCTGTCATTTTTGAAACATAAAGTAAATGGAAATGCAGAGTGAGGCTTCAGAATATCAATTTTTAGCTTTTTAGCTTTTTTTGGGGTCATATACAGTACATTTAGAATGACATGCATATCACTAAATACTGACACAGTTTTAATTTCTGGGTGTGCTATCTCTTTAAAAACTATGCCTTATCAGGTAAGAGACATTTGAATGTGACTCTAGCTGGGAGAGTGTGGCCAACGTGTCAGTAGTCAGCGTGAGGGTGTTTAACATGCTTGGCCATATGTTTGACCTCTCTATAATCAGTAGCTTCAGGCCTTGAGGTCTGCATGAGGTCACCGCAGGTGTGAAGCAGATGTGGAGAACAACACTGGTTCAGGTGTCCTAAAAGGCAACAAACACCGGCCTGTCAGTAATCATCAGCCTGCAGTCTGTTTGTTGACGGCTTACTGCAGGTACAGTCTACAAAATCAGTCTTAAAGGCAATGGGTGTAATTTTTCAGTGTTACACCATTTTCTTCTCAATCTATCCATTCACCATAAGGGTGCCTTGTCAGTCTCATAGCAGAGTGTAGTCTATTGATTCAGAAACACACTAAAAACACAAGTGCAAAGATACATTAGGATGCAGAGCAGTATTCAAAAACCCAGATACACAGAAATCCAACATTTCCATATTACTCAGTGTGAATTTTGATTGTGCTGTTGGATAACAGAGATTGAAAGATTCAATAGATTTCGTCTACCGTTCTCCACATATTGAGGTATTGTGCTCCACATGAGCCGCTCTGTCCAACTGTGAAATAATAGGGGAAGTGATGTCATCAAACGGTGCTGTCTTCAAAAGACAAGGGTGGCTGGGGAGCAGGACTCTTTGATGTGGCCCCTGGAGGGGTCTCTAGCCAGCCTGCTATAGAGAACAGAGCTGGAGTCTTCAGAGAGATGGGCCCTGGGCTCTGCCGATCCCCATACACCCACCCACACCCACGCGCTCCGTGATCAATAGTGAGTCTTAATCAATCTCAACAATGTCTCACCCACTCCTCTCTTCCCTAACCTCTGCCCTGCCACAGACAGAAAGAGCCGTTTAAAAGAGTGTGATTTTTTTTACTGCTGCATGCCTGTGCAAACCTAAAGATGCTAAAGTGTTATGGGTGGTAGCTGAGGCAATGCTAAAGTGTTCTGGTGGTTGCTAGAGCATTACTACGCTGTTGCAGGTGGATGTTAGGGTGTTGCTGTGGTTTTCTAGGTGGCTGCTGATCGATAGTAGTCTCATTAGAAGACACTATGGTTTAGATACGGTTTGAACCTATTTTTAATGCAAATCTTTGAGATTCCCACTCCCCCTCATTTTAAAGTGGTAGTTCACCCAAAATGAAAATGTACTCTTGTCATTCCAAGCGTGTATGACTTTCTTTGATTCAAATAACACTGGATCCCATTGACTTTCAATGTATGAACAAAAACCACAGTCAAAATATCTTCTTTTACGCTCCACAGAATAAGGAAAATCACAACATTAGTAAATGACTTTTGAACTATCCTTTTAGAATGAGATAAAAACAAATAATTACGCCTTTTAGCAGTCTGTAGTTGCCTTAACAAGCACCACTAATCATAATGAGAAACAGTAAATTAGCTAATAAAGTAACATGGTGATAAATTAAACACAACGAAACAACAACAACTTCAATTTGCCCTGCGAACAGCACTGACCACAAACATTGGTGTGGATAAACAGGTTCAGCACAACTGTGCTCCTCTTGCCCCTCTCCAGTCCGTTTTAATTGGCTGAGTGCTCTTGTTATGAATTGATGAGGAGAGGAAGGACTCGGCAGGGAGCGTTACAGAGGTAGCATTAAAGAGCATTACTTTAACAACGCACCTGCCTCATACAGAGAGAATCAGTTCATACTGAAATAATTAAGCCAGAAGAAAAGGCATCAATCAAGCTACTGAGCATGTGCAGGAAACCACCACAGGAAGAGACCTCCGCTCCATTTGGTATCGTCTGGGGCCTACGGGCTAATTTGTTTACATCCATAATACATTCAAAAGATTTATCTAACTTGCAAATGAGCCTTCATTTACTGGTCCAAGAGGTACTGGGGAGCAGTGGATAAAGAGAGGAAAGGTGTGGAGTTGGAACAGCTGGCAGGGCAGGGAAAGGAGAAGAGAGGAGGCGGATTTAACCCTTCGTCGCCCTGACGAGAGATTTCTGGGTCATCGGTGCTTTGTGCAAGCATGTGAGTGTTTTAACAAACACATATCGCATCTGGTTTGAATGGTGGCCATACATGAGAGCTGTCTACTGAAGTCAAAGGTCACACGGACAGTCCCTGGACTGGTTTCAAGGACGCTGTCTAAAAGTGACAACTCCATAACAGATTGTCTTGTGTCCAGACACACTCTGATCATATGCCAAATGCCAGGATGACAAAAGGTGTGTGTGTGTGAGGACGGGATGAGAAAAACAGAGAGGAGAGTAAATGGCTAGTAAAAGGTCTTCTGAACACTGCTGCAGGGGCTGTGTTGAGTCAGCGGCCTCTCTGCTATGATATGGTCAGGAAGTGTTTCTGTGGCCAGCTGCTAGAGACACAGCTTTAACCAGCAACATGAAAACAGATGGCCACATTTATTGATGGAAATGCAATTACATCAGATATGACAGAAGTATGTACTGGCTTCAAACTTCAAATAGGTTGCAAAGACACCATTCCAGCAGTCTGGTGTGCTTCACAATACAGCAGAATTGTGCGAAAAACTGACTAAAATTTATCTGTTCACGAACTAGTCATTCTTTTAAAGGGATAGTTCACCCAAAAATGAATGGTGGAACCACTGATGTCACATGGACTATTTTATTGATGTCCTTAATACCTTTCTGGGTCTTGAACGTGTTGCGTTGCTGTCTATGCAGGGTTAGAAAGCTCTCGGATTTCGTCAAAAATATCTTAATTTGTGTTCTGAAGAAGAACGAAGGTCTTACAGGTTTGGAATGACATGAGGGTGAGTAATTAATGACAGAATTTAAATTTTTAGGTGAACTTTCCCTTTAAGCCAGATCTTTGCAATAAATCACAAAAACAGAACTGTAGGATTCATTGCTGAATTAAATTCTCAAGTCAAACTCATAGAGTCAATCCGGTCGTGGTGGTGTCTGAGTTAAAAGCTCACTGGATGAAAAGATAATATGCAAGTAACAAAAAATTCAGGCTGGTACTTACACAAATTTTATGGCCAATTGTATGGCTTTAAGAACCTCCTTTTTTGGTACTTTTACGTCCTTTTTTAACCTTTTTGAAACCCTGGTTACTTTCACTTTTTTTTCAAATATTTTAAAAGCTTACTTCACCTATAAAAATGAAAACCATCATCATTTGCCATTCCTAACCTGTATCACATTCTTTCTTCTGCACAACACAAAAGAAGATATTTCTGAAGAATGTCCATACAATTAAAGTTAAGGGGGACCAAAACAACATTGGAATCTTATTTTTCCACAGACATTTTTCAAAATTGCTGTGTTCCATGGAAGAATGCAACTCACACAGGTTTAGCAAAAAATAAAGATGAGTAATTGACCCTTTGCAAGGAGTTTGATTGACAGACGATCTGACCAGCCATAAGGGCGAATCTGACATTTTTGTCCGACAAACAAAACAGACAGGAGAGTAGATTAACGGTGGACTTGAACTTGAAAAATGGTCTGTACTGACGTCTTTCGTGGTTGACACAAAATACTTTTGTTCATTCGTGTTTATTTCTTGCTATAACTAGTAAAGAGAAAGAGATGATCAGATGGTTTAAGTGCCGCTTGAGCTGAGGCGTACAGCGATCTGTGACGAGCCACAAAACGGTATTTATTGTCTGAATTTGTTAAAAACTCTTTGTTTCATAACTAAAGTAAACTGCTCTGTTTTCACTCCGTGAGAACATGATGTCTAGTTTGAGAGCACCATGGCTTGTCGGACACAGAAACAACAACGAAGAGACGCGGGTCTTTGCGAAGGGTCAATTGATGACAAAACATTCATTTTTCAGGTGAACTATCCCTTTACTATATTTGAAATGAAAGTGAAAATAAACGACTGGTAGCTAAGAGAGCGATGGAGTCTAGAGGTTCATGAAAGGAGTCTACAGAATTGAAGGGAAGCTAGTTGGTGTGCTCTTTTCATTTGTGCAAGCATGTGTATGAAACAGGGTCAGAGTGGAGAGAGTGTTTTGTGGGAAGAGGACAACAGATCTGAGGATCCTCAGAACTGCAGCGAAGCCGAACTCATGCTGAGATCCAGTAGAAACGGAGAGGCTTCGGGCTAACATTCACACTGCTGCTAAACCACCAACACACACACCCAAACTGTGATCTCAAGATGTAAACCTGCTCTCTTATACGTTTTCGAACCGTTGCAGAACCATATGCACCCAAACTCAACACATGCGCTAAACATACGTAACGACTGTGTTCTCACAGATGTCTGTGTCTCCACCCACCTCAGCCTTCTCCATCTGAACGGATGGGGTCAGTGTCGCCCTACGAACACACACACTACTGTGTGTGGCTCAGCAAATGCTGAGCCAATATCTTACATAGATATGGCAAGGGCACTGATGAGAGAGAGCGAGAGGGACAGAGAAAGAGAGAGCGAAAGAGAGACAGAGAGGATAAAGGAGAAAAAAAAATCAATACCATATCTCAACACTAAGCACAAACCAAGCCAAAGCAGCAGGAGTGTGCAGCTTGCTACATAAACTGGACAGCTTCATCAGGCTTCCTCAGCACACCAAACACACACACAGTATTTCCTTTCATTTCAGGCAGGCTTAGGAAAGAGCGTGCATGTGCCTGCTGGGAGAGAGCGGTGCTGGGTGTTGGTTGGCACGCGGAACGGAGGATCTAATGCCGCACCTCCATTTCCCCTGTCCAAACACTCTTTTTTTCTCCCTCTCTCACACACAAACGCACACACATACACTGGCCGAGCCCTCAAAATACCCAGTCTAAAAATAGCCTGCAGGGAGGCGTCGGCCCGGCTATTATTATTACGCGCACGTCCCGCCCGCCCCTACCAAGGAAGGGGACTAGACTAATGCTTTTTCTGGTGCAGGCAATTAAAAAACTATTTGTCACCTGCCTAGCGCTGATGTTCGGGCCCCTGGCGCAGGATTACAGGGGCCCCCTGATCAGACCGGCCCGGAGTTGAGATGGACAAATGAGAGACGGGAGGGAAGAGAGGGCTGATAGAAGGATGGGAAAGCAGAGAGCAGGCCTGGGAGGGTTCCTGATTTATACAGACAGGTTAATACCAGAGCAGCCAAGCCTCTGACTGCCACCGCCATCAGGAAGTCATGCAATATTTAAAGCCCGCCGAATTAAAGACGCTCGGCTTCAGGGGAAATGGCAAAAAATAGGAATGTATATGTCTGCAGGCCTATTGTACTCACATATATATGTACATGCAGGGGTGTAGCATTCAATGTGACACTTTTAGAAACAAATTTCATACACCCACATTTTGGGAAATAATGACTTTTATGGTCATTATTGGCCACGTGGTAAGAATTCTGGCAAATGGTAGCGCTGACAAAGCTGAAGCAGTAAGCAACAATCTTATTGTGGCTATTTACCAGCATTTACATACTGGTCAAGTCAAGCTTAAAATCTTAAAATATGTTCTAAAAATACATTTTCCCCAAAATATGTGACCCTCGACCACAAAACCAGTCTTAATAGCATAGGTATATTTGTAGCAATAGCCAAAAACACATTGTATGGGTCAAAATCAAATTTTCTTTTATGCCAAAAATCATTAGGCTATTAAGTAAAGATCATGTTCCATGAAGATATTTTGTAAATTTCCTACTGTAAATATATAAAAACTTAATTTTTTATTAGTAATATGCATGGCTAAGAACTTAATTTGGACAACTTTAAAGGATTTTCTCAATATTTTGATACAACTGTTCCAACCTTTATGTCACTTTTTATATAAAATATATATTTATTAACATTTAAATATATTCCCTTTTGTTATCATTAACGAGATTAAAACACATAAAAAAGATCCGTTGGAGAATAAGAACATAAAAAGGACCCAGAATGATTTTTCTGCAACATGATAATATGTCTTAAACTGGAAGATAAAAACATAGGACCTCTAAGATATGTAGGACTTTTTAATTGATGAAAAATCATTAAAAGGAAACAGCTTTCAAATGATGTATAAATCTCAGTTTCAAAAAATTATGACTGGTTTTGTGGTCCAGGGTCACATAGATAATTAATTTAAAAATATATTTATTAACATTTATAATAATTATATTTCATATCCCTAAAACGTAATCATAATAACCATAGATATAAATAATCCTATTTTGCAAGTTTGCTTGGCAAGAATAAATAAAAAAGTAGAAAAAGTTTGCACAGAATGAAGAAAAAATCAGGTAGTACTTCTGGGTAAACATTATTCATGAGTCAAGTTTAAATCTCAAAAATATGACTATTTTCAAAATATGTATGAGTGTTTAATATTATTATATTTTTCAATGATTATTATAAAAAAAGTAAAATATGATTATTATAAATTAATTTGCTGCTTCGATGCGCTTTACATAAATAAAAATTATTTTGGAAATAATTATTATATTGCAAAGGGTTCGATTTGTTTGGTATAAAGAGAAAAAAATAAGTGACATAAAACAATTTTAAGACCTTTCAGCAAACCTGGCTAGATACTTGGTGAATGTCACATAATTCATATTCATGAGTCATGCTGACTTTTCAGAAAGTTCCTACAGTATGTCCCTTTATACGCCACTGTCACTGGAAGCAGGATGCGCACACATTTGAGACACGCACACAGAAATGCTAAGCCATTGTCGCTTGTGGGATCAATACCCCCGACTACAACAAAAAGTAAGGTGTTGACAGATTCGGAGATGCACAAAAGAGTGACGGAAAGATTCTTCTAAAGGCCCGGCTCCCCTACCAGCCGCTCAGAACACAAACCTGGCACGTGTTTGATTGTTCCACTCATGCTATTGATTTGGCCACAATACAATTAACATTGCAAAACGTCAATGTTTTCCAGACACCTCATACTGAGAGACGGCAGGTGCTATCTTGACACAATTCTGGATGTTATGGCAGCTGGCGAGACTCATAACCCAAACATTCCCGACTGACTGAGGACATTGTCGTCCCTTTTGTCATCATTAACGAGATGAAGACACATAAAAAAGATCTGTTGGAGAATAAGAACATAAAAAAAGGACCCAGAACGATTTTTAGTGGAAAATCAGCACAGTTCCGCAAAATGAAATTAAACATGGTAATATTTCTTAAACTGGAAGATAAAAACATGGGACCTTTAAGACATGTAGAACTTTGTAATTGATGATCATTTCAAATCTGCTTGGTTATGGGTCTTGGAGAGTAACACCAAAGGCCCAGAGCCTTCTGTTTTATCGTCCTCCATCATTTGTGAGGGTGCAAAGAGCACAGACGGTCCCCCAGGCCTTCTAACGAGCGATGGAGATGGACCAGTGAAAAAGGCCATCAAAGCTCTCTGGGCGCAGGGCAGTGTGCCAGACTCAGGTTCTGAGTACGGTTATGGTGGCAGTAAATAGCCCTGTGGAGGTAGTTTATGTGTCCCCATGTGGCAAACCCCCCTCCCCGTCCCAGCTCTGACACACCCTGCATTGCTAATTTACAAGGCAGCTCGTTAATGGTGTGTGATTTACAATGCTCATTTGAATCTCTGATCTCTGCCTGATGAAATCATCGCCTTACAGCGGCTATATACACACACATACATATTCAGAAACGCAAGCGCTGCCCAAACAAATTTCTTTCCTCTCGCCGTGTTCTCAGCGGTATAGTTTGAGGCAAATGACAAATAAATAAAGCAATGCATAATAAAACAAACAAACAAACAAAAAATCATGTTTAGGCCCTAAAATGACCAAATAAGGAAAAAAGAAAATTACATAATATTATATATTTTTTTAAAAAACAAACAAAAAACCCCCAACAAAACAAAAACAAATCTAGTTTTGGTGAAAATAAAATTAAATTAAATTAAATAAAATGCTTAAAGACGCTTTGTAGCAGTAGTACTATTTTAAAGGGCATGAAATCAAAGATGCTTTACTTTTTTAGAGAAGGATTTCCTAAAAAACAAACGGCCTAAATATTAGCTACTGAAAATTTTTTTTAAAAACAAAAACTAAATATTTAAATAATGTTGATAAATATTTAATAAGTATTACATATTAAAATTAAATATCTAAAAAGTGTTAGTTTACTTAAATTTATACTTTAGAAAAAATCTAATCAACCAATGACCTATTTCCAGAAATAAAGAAAAAGAAAAAACATCTGTATGGCTATAAATAAAATAAAATAAAATCAAATAAAAAATACAATAATAAATAAAATAAAATAAAATAAAATAAAATAAAATAAAATAAAATAATCAAATGAAATGGTGCTATTTTAAAAAGAATTCAATTAAAGACGCTTTACTTTTTACAGGATTCACCTTACAAACTACCTAAAGGTCTAAAAATTGNAAAATAAAAAATAAAATAAAATAAAAAATAATAAAATAAAATAAAATAAAATAAAATAAAATAATCAAATTAAATCAAATGAAATGGTGCTATTTTAAAAAGAATTCAATTAAAGACGCTTTACTTTTTACAGGATTCACCTTACAAACTACCTAAAGGTCTAAAAATTGGCTACTGAAAATATTTAAAAATAAAAAATAAATATTTAAATTATATAGATTCATATCAAACTAAACTAAAAGGTTTTAGTTTACTTAAATTTGTACTTCAGAAACAAGTTAAATTAACCATTGTGACTTATTTTTCTGCTTAAAAATGAGCTACTAAAATAAATATTTAAATAATGTTGATTAATATTGAATAAGTATTAAATATTAAAATTAAATAACTTAAAAGTTTTAGTTTACTTAAATTTATACTTTCGAAAAAATCTAATCAATCAGTGACCTATTTCCAGAAGTAAAAAAAAGAAAAAGAAAAAAACAACCCAGCTGTATGTGAACGGCTATAAAAATAAAAGAATAAAATAAAATAAAATAAAACTGTGCTATTTTAAAGGGGGTGAAATTAAAGATGCTTTACTTTTTACAGAAGGATTTACCTTACAAACTATCTAAAGGTCTAAAAATTGGCTACTGAAAATATCTTTAAAAAATGGAATTATATAGATTAATATCTAATAAATGTAAATATTAAAACTAAACTAAAAAGTTTTAGTTTACTTAAATTTGTACTTCTGAAATAAAATAAATAAATAAATAAATAAATAAAACTAACCACTGTGACTTTTCCTGAAATAAAGAAAAAAATAAAATAAAATAAATATGCAACTATTACAAAGGGTTTTACCATGCAAACTAAGCCTAAAAGAACTAGAAAAATCTTTTTTAAATGTACAATAATATTTAACAACATTCAATAAATATAATTATTAAATTAAAAAAAAAAAGCAAGAGAAAGAAAGAAATACATTTAGATCTCATCCAAAATCAAACCTACAGATTTCAAATTAGACCTACACATCACCTCTAAGAATGAAATCAGGCCTACACAACATTTTCTAATCAAATTACACTTCCATATCGCCTTCCATCAAATTAAAATTAGACCGACACAACACCTCATATTACACAAGCAGACCTACAGAGGATTTCACTAAGATGGGAGTAATTTAGCCGAAATTAGAGGCGTAAATCAGAGGCTATAAAGGCAGGGGTGTGCACATCTTTCCATTCTTGTGTTCAAAGCTGTTTGTTTATGTAGTCGCATTGTGAAATCAGACCTTACAAGAACCTTCTGCAGTCAAATAAGGCTAAAACATGTCTCCTTATTATCCTTGTTGTCATATAACAGAGTGGTCACTGATCTCTCCACTGCTCTCTCAGTCAAACAGAGCTGTTCCCCCACTCTCGGGACGGGCCAAATTCCTGGACTGATAAAACAGATCTCCACGATGAAATTGGCAATTACAGAAATTGGATTCAGAGCACTGCTTTGTATGTTGATGAGCCTGAGCTTGTACGATGGGCTCGAGATCGATATGACAGTGAATAGACTGGAATTTGGGGCGGAAAAGGGGGAACAACATCACCTTCATAACATTCCCTTTCCTTTCTCTCCCTCTCCTTCACCACTCTTTCCGTCTTCTCTATCTGGGATTTCTCTCTGTGATGAGGAAATCAGAATGTCAGACTTCACCAGAGCTAATTGGGCCTCTGATGTGTAATCAGTGCTGGACAAATGCGACAGTTCTGGTCATTAGCTGCAGCAACGCAAGTTGCATGTGTCGAAACGTCACAGCGCAGTTCAGCGCACTCCTGAAACGCACCCGACGAACGGCCGGACGCGAGCACGCTCGTAAACGCGGCCGTCTGCCAACTGGCCGTACTGTGTCCTATTGATCTGCCTTTGCTCACAGCCTGCTGTCATCTGACACTTGCGTGCACACACACACACACACACAGAAATTAGAGGCAGCGCATCAAAAAGGCCCACAGTCTGGGCCCAATCACACAGGCCTGTCCCTGGCATTGATTGCACGGGCTGCTTTAGAAAACATGAATCTAAAGCAGGGAAGGTCTGAGCTGTGCCAAACCGCCTCTGAGGGACACGCAGGCCCTGTTTACACCTGGTATTTAGATATGTTATGGGTGATCTGATCAGTAGTGGTCAGCTGAGACACATGGAAGGAAAAAAACCCCACATCTCCTGACTTCTTGTGATTGTATTTTGAGCGAAGCATCTCTAATTTTGGCAATACATGCAAGTCACAGCATCAGTTTGTTATTAGTTGACCATGTCTGGAAAAAACAAAACAAAACAAATAAATAAATAAATAAACAAATAAATAAAAATAAAACAAAAATGAAAAAACAAAACAAAAATGCAAAACAAAACAAAAATAAAAACAACAAAAATTAAACAAAAAATAAAAAACAAAAAAGAAAAGAAAAAGAAACCAAACCAACAGAAAAAAAAATAAAAAAATAAAACAAAACAAAAAAGAAACAATGCAAAAAGAAAAACTAAGGAAAAACAAAACAAAAAGAAACAAAACAAACATTAAAAAAAGCTAAAAACAAAGTAAAAAACTAAAGAAACAATTAAACAAAACAAAAAGAAAACAAAAACAAACAAATAAAAAGCAAAACAAAATGAAACAAAAATGAACAACAAAACAAAACAAAAAGAAACCAAACCAAAACAAAACAGAAAATGAAACAAAACAAAATGAAAAACAAAACAATTCACTGATCTTGTACATCTATTTTTTATGCCTGCAGATTAAAATGTTTGGACTTCTAGCAACACATTTTTAAACGTGTTTTTTCTTAACAAAATGCTAATTATTATTATTTTATATTTATGTATAATTTTTACTATTTATTATTTATTCATTATTTATCATTTTTTGATTCTGTTTTGTAAGATACAAAAGGAACAAAAAATTATCAACAAGGAGAAAAAATAAAATAAATATTAAATATAAATAATTAAATAAATATATAAATAAATGAATAAATATAAACTAAATATTTCTAGCGAACATAAAAATGCGAAAATAAAAAAATAATTGAAAGTGTTGGTAGTAAAAATGTTGGCAGGGCAAGTGAAAAATCGAAACTACTGAGCCAGCAGAAAAAATCCTTTTTGTTCTGATTTAGTCCTGATTTAGTGCCATCCTGTTTCAAACAGATCGTCTTAAACTGACGTTAATACCAGGTGTAGACTCGGCCAACACAAAAACAAGTTAACCAGCCAACAGAGCGTAGCGCTCACGGGCTCTCGAGACAGTGTCCTAATAGAAAAGCAGTGATCACGCTCAGACGCCCGCGTTACCTGCGGCCCACGAAGCGGCATCGGTACCGTGTGATGCGGGCTGCTGAGTCTATAGGTAAGACTTGGATTAACACAATAAGGCAGGTCAATCTCCTGCTCTAATGTCCCAGACGCACAGAGGGAAACGGCTGGACACACACGGCTGCCAGCGGCCGGCGCTCAATAACTGGCTGAATGTCAGTTTGGCTCACCGGCAGACTCCTGCCCTTTCACAGAGCTCTGAATTATTAAGCAGCCATCTCACATCCTGGCTCTCCCTCTCTCCCTCTCTCTCTGATGGTGTCCACGTGAACAGCTTCTGTATGGGGGAGAGGTAGCGGCACGAAGAATCTATTGAGGAGATGAGAGATAATGGGGAATATGGTATGCAAAACAGTCTAAAAGGAAGTTTGGAGAGGGAACGATCAGAGGGAGCCCCAGATACACACTGGCCCACAGCAGCAAGACACATCAACAGAGACAGAGAAGAGGAAAAGTTCATTTTCGTTCACTCTGCCGCTGGTCACTGACCCTTAATATGAAGGAAGTCTCTCTCAATGGGAGAGCAATGTTCTGACCTGACTGAAGAGCTGATGGGGTCAGGAGGAACGGAGAGTGTGATGAGTGAAGCGAAGAGAGTGTGAAAAGTTTAAAAGGTGGGTGATGGAGGACTAAATGTTACTTATACACTCTCCATCTCACATATTTACAGTAGTTCTCCGTCCTACATGACACTATCCTTGAAGGAATAGTTTACCCAAAAATGAAAATTCTTTCTCATTTGTACAACCTTTATGTCCTTCTATACCTTTGGAAAGACTTTGGTTAATATTTGAAACCCTATTTAAAGGGAAAGTTCACCCAAAAATTAAAATTTTATAGGTTTATAAGAATATCTTCTTTCACACAAATACAATCAGAGTTTAATCAAGAGTTAATCGGAATTAAGAAATGTCCTGGCTCCTCCAACCTTTATAATGGCAGCGAATGGCTGTTGAGATTTTGAAGCCCAAAAAAGCCCAACCATCCATCATAAAAAGTACTTCACACTAGGAGGTTAATAAAAGCCTTCTGAAGTGAATCGATGTGTTTGTGTAAGAAAAATATCCATATTTAAACTTTATAAACCATAATTTCTAGCTTCCGCTGACTGTTGTATGTGCGTTCACAAGAGTGTCATCCGACGGGTGACGTAGGGAAACACTGTGAGGAACACACAAGTGCAGAGGAGAAAGCAAAACAAAACATCAGTCACGAATTAGAAGTACAAAACAAGGATTTGTAAAGAAAAATGTCAGAGGATTTCGATATAAGCCAAATTGGACTGGTTTTCTTTTGCTGTAAACAAAACTTGGTTCTTGCGAGATTAGCATATTCTCACTAAAGCTTACGCTACACCTACGTCCTACGTCTATAACCTACGTTTATAAGTTTTAAATATGGACATTTTTCTAACACAAATGCATCGATTCACTTTAGAAGGCATTTAATAACCCACCAGAGCCGTGTGGAGTACTTTTTATGATGGATGGATGCACTTTGTTGGACTTCAAAATCTCAACAGCCATTCACTGCCATTATAAAGCTTGGAAGAGCCGGGACAGTTTTTAATTTAACTCCAAATGTATACGTCTGAAAGAAGAAAGTCATACACCTAGGATGGCTAGAGGGTGAGTAAAGCATAGGGTAATTTTTTTTTTATTTTTGGGTGAACTATCCCTTTAAGACCATAAATAAACAGTATGCAAATACATATGTACTGTAACATCCATTATTACGTTGATGTTGCCTATAAACTGAATACTAACAACTGTTAGCTTTGTCATATCAGAAGCTGACCTGAAAGAGTCAACTAACTATGGAAGATTATGCCTATAGCGCCCCTTTTGGCAATGATGTGACAATGTAACACTTACTCGCGGCTCGTTTCAGAATTCAACAGCGCATGAAATTGGGCTTGCATAGCAAGAACTGTTTGCTAGAATCTGGGCCTAAACATAACTCTAAAAACTGACTGATCATGAAGGATTTTGATCTAGGAATACGTCCTACTAGGATAAATAATGTTAAGCATCATGAATAGAAATGTGTTTGATATGCTAAGTGTGTGAGAAAGACTACACAGTACAAGTGCATTGTGTGTAAAAGGGGTGTCTGTGCGAGTCGGAGAGTGTGTAAAACAGAGGCTGTGGGCTGAGATGGATGGAGATGAGAGCACGGGCTACTGGGACAGCTGACGCACAATGACGGGAAATTGGACCGCTGCTATGATGAAGAGCAGGTGGAGGCAGGTGTGGGAGAGGGAGACGCTGATGTTTACGGATGAGGGGATCG
Organism: Labeo calbasu; assembly: GCA_019740295.1. Lineage (NCBI taxonomy): Eukaryota > Metazoa > Chordata > Actinopteri > Cypriniformes > Cyprinidae > Labeo > Labeo calbasu. The sequence goes on along the minus strand of JAHKKF010535467.1, from coordinate 31,079 downwards.
TTATAGAGGAGGTCCCACGTGCTCTGCTCTGATGTGGCCTTATGTAGCACTGACACAGCAGCTCTGCGGGAGACTGAAAGCATGTGCCAAAACACAAGTAATGGCGACAATTTGAGAGAAAACTGAAGAAAAGAGCAATAGAGAACTTGGAAAGTCTTCAATACATTTATCAACAGCAATCAATTTCTAAAAAATGCTATTTTGATATTTTCTAAAGGGGTTAAAGTGAAAACTAGGTGGTGTAACTGGCTGTATACATATAAAGTGTCTTAATTCAAATACAAGCTGAAAAACCAAAGAATTTGTGGGACCGAAAGAATTTTTCTGAAGAACAGCAGGCAGTTTAACTGTTCAGGACAAACAAGGGACTCATGAACAACTATTACTAAAAAAAACTAAACAAACAAACAAAAAAACACAGCTGTGGATCGCTCATGTAACAGCACAGTATTAAGAATCAAGCGTATGTACATTTTTGAAGAGGGTCATTTTTATAAATCCAACTACTATTTTGTCTTGTGGACTAAAACAAACGTGCAAACGTCTTTTAGGTGAAATATCTTATTCAGGTCAGTACTAAATAAAAAAATAACATGCATTTTGTACAATCCCTCTTATTTTGGTCAAATAATTGATATTTTGCAGATTCTGCAAGGTGTATGTAAACTTTTGACTTCAACTGTACATATTACATAAGCTGAAGCTTTATGTCAACAACCCCAGTCAGCGTGTGCACCTTAGAGGCATGATTCTCCAAAAACGATGGAAATGCAGAGAAAAAATCAGCTGAAATGGCAAGAAACAGCAATGGGACATAGTCTGCAGAGCTTAAGGTTTACTCTACCCAGATCAAATTATTCACTGGCAGCTAGCCATATGCAGTAGGTGGACGAACCACAAAATCACCTACAAACTAATATCCAGAATAGGTTAACAGTTTACATTTTATAGCTTTAAGATGTTGACATTCAGCTGGCTGAAGGACTGTATACAATATTTGTTATTTTGCACAGGGTCTGTATGACCTGAATCAGTGCAGAAGCCGGATGAGCCAAGAGGGCGTGTGAATGAACAGTGTCTGAATATTAATGCAGAGTCCTGGATTGAGATCCATGTGTACGTGTGCGACATACTCTTGCCCTTCACACTTTAACGCCACTGTTTGTAAATACTACAAGAACAGAAGAAAACACCCATCAGCTTTTATAAAGCTCATAACCAGGATCCAAATATTCCTATACCGTATAATTCACACATCCAGGCCCAGCGACCAGACATAAAGAGTCAAACTCCTATTCACCTGTTCTCCTACAGTAGCCGCAAGCCTAAGACTTCTCAATCAATACTCAGCCGCTGATCCATGCGACAGCATAAACTTTCAACTTACCACATCGGCACCTCATAACAGACATTAATCCCACAGCCCTGAAATCAATACGCCATCATTTCTCTTTTGTGTATTCAGCACCCTAAACAATCCGGCAATAACAAACACAAGCAAACACGGGCTGTATTAATGTCCCCATCCGTTAAAACGGTCTAATGAAGCTTCGTCTCATAAATGACTCTGTCTGGGAGCGTAAGCAACGTTAAATATACATTACTCTGGGCCCGGGAAGTGTGCGGTCAGGGGCGCGCCGAGCACACATTTGGTGTGGCTACACAAACAACCGGCTATGAATAAATAAATGCAGAGCGGTGCTTGTCCGGACAAAAAGGAAGAGTCTGCCTCACGCCTCAGGCTAATTTACACCAGCCTAGCGGCCGCAAACAAATAAAAGGAAGATGACGAGGTGAGGGGGTTCAGCTCATCAGATAGGTCAGAAAATGGAAATGTAATATCGATCTTTAAAGCGCGATGCACGCATGCCAGGTCCGACATTTAGGCAACGGTGAGATTTCAAAGCACGTCACGAAGCTTTGAAATGAAAGCGCACTTCTTTCGGGGCACCTGAATAACTGATCACAGTTTAACAAGTTTCCAAGCATCACGGACAGCTCCTGACACGCCGGCGCTCTATGCCAAATTTAGTGGGTCTGACAGGCAGTGTGTAAGACAGATCGTGAAGAGAAAACGAGAGCATCCATCTCTCCTTCTATATGAGCATGCTTGTTTATTTTAATGAGCATGTATGTGAAGTGGGACGGGGAGATGTATACTGGAATACATGGTCCAACTCATCCGGATCCTCAACGGAGAAGCCATACCTTGCCATCAATCACGGGGAGGAGGCTCGGGAGGGAAGGAGGAAGACAGAAACGGGGAGCGAGATAAACAGAGAGAGAGAGAGAGAGAGAGAGAGAGACATGGGGGTGGAGGCGGTTGCAGGTTTGCTGCCAGTTTCTTGATTAATCTGGACAATATTCTGTCTTATGAGTCATTTCATTCCCCAACATAGCACAGCTCTCCTCTTGCACAATAAAGAGGTCTCGGCAAAGGCTATTGACCACTTTCTAAAGATCTGCCAGCCTAGAAGACAAATGAAGTGTGGCCTCACATTCAGTCGTATTAATATAATAATGATATCCGGGTCCGTGTCCCCGGCCGCCACACCTCAGCCCCGTAATGTAGGATTAGATGAAGAAGGAGAGCTGAGGAATTACATTCGATTAGCACTAAACAAGAGAATGAGACGTGGAGCGATTAAATCAATCAAGTGCGGGACCGGGACAGTCGCAGAGGGAGCGTGTGTATGCGCTGTGTGTGTGAGAGATAATATGCCCTTAACACCTCGAATCTCTAAACAGTCATTCCCTCTCCCAGACAGTCTATTCTGCGTGAGTGAGAACTTTTCAGAAGGGCCAACGAGGTGCAAAGCATTCTGGGTAAGCGGCGATAATACGTCCCCTCAGCAGATCTCTGCCGTTATGCAGAGCGAGAAGAGCAGAGCTGCGCAATACCACCGAGACATGCCTGGAAGAATGAGGCGCTATCTAAGGGAAAAGCGTTTTAGAGGGAAGGAGTGCCGAGATTCCTCATAGGCTTCTTTTCTCATTACCTCCTCTCCTCCCCTGTCTTATTACTGAGACTTTTCTCAATAAAGAAGATCTGGACCGGATAAAAAGACAGCCACACTTGCAGTCTCTTTGCTCTTGGTATGCTTTCCCTTCTTTCTCTCCCTCTCTGTGTTCACATTCCCTGAAAATGGAGTTTTGTGTCATCGTTTGAGGCTGTGACTTGGATTGGGTTATGTAGATTCTTAGCGGCCATGTAACCTTTGTGAATCGGACGAAAGCGTTGCATAGACAGAATTTTGACTAAACAACAAAAGGCCTGGTCCACATTAGCATCTTATTTTGGCTTAGGTGCCATGAGTTTGTTTCATATATAGTTGCACTTTACGCTCAAAAGTTTGGAGTAAGATTTAACAAAAAATGTTTCTACAGTATATATGCTCACCAAGGATGCATTTATTTGTGAAATATTATCACAATTTAAAATAACTTTTCTATTTTAATAGATTTTAAAATGTAATTTATTCCTGTGATGGCAAAGCTGAATTTTCAGCAGCCATTACTTCAGATCTTTCAGAAATCTTTCTAACATTCGAAAATCATAAATGTTGAAAACAGCTGTTCAAAGGAATATTTTTTGTGTTTCTTTGATGAATAGAAAGTTCAAAAGAGCAGCAATTATTAAAAATATATATACAGTTGAGGTTTAAAGTTTACATACACTTTACAGAATCTGCAAAATTTTCACCAAATTTGACCAAAATAGGAGGGATCATACAAAAAGCAGGTTATTTTTTATCTAGAACTGACCTGAATAAGATCTTTTCACATGAAAGACATTCACATATAGTCCACAAGAGAAAATAACAGTTGAATTTGAGCTGTTCAAAAGTCTACTTTAATATGCTTGATTCTTAATACTGTGTTTTTACCTGAATGATGCGTAGCTGTGATAGTTGTTTTTGTTTGTCCTGAACAGTTAAACTGCCTGCGGTTTGTCAGAAAAATCCTTCAGGTTCCACAAGTTCTTTGGTTTTTCAGCATTTCTGTGTATTTGAACCTTTTCCAGCAATGACTTTATGATTTTGTGATCCATCTTTTCACACTGAGGACAACTGAGGGACTCAGTATATTACAAAAGATTCAAAGCTCACTGATGCTTCAGAAGGAAACACAATGCATCAAGAGCTGGGGGGGGGTGTGAAAACTTTTGAATTTGAAGTTCAGAGTAAATTGAACTTATTTTGTCTTCTGGGAAACATGTAAGTATCTTCTGTAGCTTCTGAAGGGCAGTACTAAATGACAAAATATGATTTTTGGCAAAATTTGAAAAAATAGAAAAATCTTCATTCTGTTCAAAAGTTTACACCCCCGGCTCTTAATGCATAATTTTTCCTTCTGAAGCATCAGTGACAGCTCAATACTTCTGTAATAGTTGCATATGAGTCCCTCAGTTGTCCTCAGTGTGAGAAGATGGATCTCAAAATCATACACTCATTGTTGGAAAGGGTTCAAATACACAAAAATGCTGGAAAAACAAAGAATTTGTGAGACCTGAAGAATTTCTCTGAAGAACAGAAGGGAGTTTAACTGTTCAGGACAAACAAGGGACTTGTGAACAACTATCACAAAAAAAAAAAAAAAAAAAAAACGTGTGTGGATCATTCAGGAAACAACACAGTATTAAGAATCGAGTGAATGTAAACTTTTGAACAGGGTCATTTTTATAAATTCAACGATTATTTTCTCTTGTGGACTATATGTAAACGTCTTTTATGTGAAATATCTTATTCAGGTTAGTACTAAATAAAAAATAACATGCATTTTGGTAAAATAATTAACATTTTGTAAGGCGCATGATTCTGCAAGGTGTATGTAAACTTTTGACCTAAACTGTATATGAGCAATATCACAAGAGTAGCCGTGTGATATGGCTATATATTAGAACGGCTGTAGTCTAAACAAGCACATTCTCGCCAAAAAAACTACATCCCGTTATATAAAAACAGTATTATTTAGAAAATTACAGTGGATTTTGGTGTCCGCCATGACACAAATGGTGAAATGGTTGGAGTTCCGATATCACTAAAATATATCACACACCACTCAGCCAATGTTTTTCTTTTTTTTTTTTTAACATGTCTTTCTGGTCACTTTTGATCAATTTTATATGGCCTTGCTGAGTAAAAGTATTAATTTCTTTCAAAAAACGATTGACCCCAAACTTTTGAGTAGTCATGCGACTTAAAAAAGCAGGATGTACAGTGGACATACAACTCTATTTACAGTAAACTTACTAATTAAAGCAGTTCAAACAAAACTTTAGATATCTTTCAAGTATTTGATAACAAACGTGGCAAAACGGATTATATTTTTTCATGCAATACGTATCAGACAGTCAGTGAATGGACAATGGGCGGCCTGTCTGAAGCTGGGAAACAGTGAGGGTGCCGCCAGGCCCTGGAGACAGATACCATATGTGTAAGACAAAGTCATGCTGGAACAACCTGCTCTATCCTGGACACAGAAATTGAGAAGCAGCAGTGAAGCAGAACATGAGCTCAGAGGATACTGAGAAAACATGGGACAGACTGAGAATAAAATTTATGTGAAGATAGAAATGTTGCTTTACAAGCTTTTACCTTCTTCTTTTCAAAGCCTGTAATAAAATGCTGAATCACTAATGTTCTTCCAATTAAGAGCATTTTGTATCACAGTGAACCCTAGAACAAACAGTGTTTTTAACATCAATTAGTGACTGCTAAGTCAAGCCTTACTGTTGCTGTTGTTCGTGTTTAAGGTCTGAGACTAACACAAAAATATGCCTGTTAAACTATAGCTACTGATTTGACCCATATTGTTTGTGCTTGTTTTTTAATTAAAAATGTGATACTAATTCACATTTTTGAATCAAATTGCCTTCTGATCAATGTGAAATGTTTTTAAGCTAAAAAAAAGTCATGCAATTGTTGTGTTTCACGACTGTCACTTCTGAATCCATTCCTAGTATATGTCCTAAAAGCATGAATATCTATCTTCTAGGCTCTTTTAAAGGCTTCATCTGCATGCGATTCCTCCCTGGACCTCTCCCTGTGCTGGGCTGTAGTTTCGAGGTTAGCTTTGATCAGTCGGTGAGCTCAGGCTCCAGCGGGCTGAGGGGTTACGTTTAATCTCCTTGCCTGTCTCCATTACAGCTGAATTACACTTGAAGGTGTGCTGCTCAGCTCCAAATGAAAAGGCGAAAAAGAGGGGTAAAAAATACGATGGCTTCAGAAAAATAACAATAGGTAAGTGAGTTCCCAACAGGTGTCCTAGCCTCTCGCAGTCTTACCTGTAAAAGCCAGTAGCACCTGCGGTGGAAGGTGGGGATGATGGAGGAGTGGACGTAACAGCCGTACAGACACTGGGGAAAGAAACACACACAGAAACACATGGTTAGTAGAGAATGGCTAAGTCTGAAAAACAAGGTCATGGTAGGGGTTATGAGGGTCAGTCTAAAAAATATCGATTTATATATTTAAAATTTAATATACACTTTATACAAAAGAGCTAAAAATACAAAAACGAACAGCAACATTGCTGGCATTAGTGACCAGTACAGGACAGGTTGAGGAGCTACATTCGTCCATGTGGCCAGGGAATGGACAGGACACAGAGGTCTGCCAGGGCCGGAATGAGTCATGTGATTTTGAGAAGACATCTGTGATGCTGTGCTGTTGCTGGGTGCCGGCTTTCTACCCAAACATATTGTTTGCAAGCACTCAAGCCAAAGAGCTTGGCTTTTTCTGGAATAAATCAAATATCCATTTCTATGGTTACGGCTCCTCTACAGTGCACACAGGGAATATTTATTTACCTGCGGAGAATTGGAAAACAAAGCAGTCTTGGTGCATTCACACACACACTTGCATGGATGTATGCACACGTGTACACACAAGCCTGCGATATACACACACACACACATACCATGCACTATAAAATAATGGATTTTTTGAAGTTCCAAGGGAGGTTAAGGTCACCGTTATACTGCGATGACAAGCTAATGTGGAATACGATTAGGAATGTGTTCATTGTTGGCTGTGCGAGACTAAACCAAAGTTAAAATCACAAAGTGTGCAAATGAAAACTATACTACTGTATAGTTCAGTTCAAGGTACAAGTAGGCATTCTTCACAGTACAGTTTCAAAAGAGCTTTACAAAAGATCAGAGCCTTGACAGTTCCTAACATGGTATAGATAGGAGGAGGTTCAAGCCTTGAGAGAAAACCTTGTAGGAGAAACTCACTCTTCTCTGGTCAGCAAGATTGTTTGTACAAAAACATATTTTATATAGTATAACTGTTTTTGATTAACCATTAAAAAAACACTTATGTAGCATATAGTATATAAACTCAAGGTTTTAAAGGGGTCGTCAGATGCCCATTTTCCACAAGATTCATTAGGGTCTTAATGAGAAGTCTATAACATACTTTGGTTAAAATTTCTCAGTAGTGGTGTAAAAACACACCCTTTTTACCTTGTCATAATCAGCCCTTTTTAGAGCGAGCTGTTTTAGTGCATTTGCCTTTAAATGCTAATGAGCTCTGCTCACCCCGCCCCTCTCTTCGGTGAGGTGACGAGCAGTAATGTTTACTTTAGTCGCATTTACGCATGAAACTTGTTAACTAGCACATTATTAAGAAGGGCGACAGACCTATATACGGAACATAGACTGATTTACGTAGATTGTCAGGCGCATTTCTTTCAAAAGCGAAAGTAACGTTAATTCACTGCGTCTCAGATGTCGGGAATAAATGAAGACTGCTGTGTTCATTATTACATCCAATAACAGAACACCTCAATCGCTCAATCAGAGACATTCTTGTCTTCCCCTGCCCCGGAGTCGAAACAATGTTAGTCTGACTGTTTACAGCTCACTCAGCTCATTTAGGGAGGATCTAAGGCAGAGTTTCCCAACCAGGGGGGCGCGGTCCACTAGGGGGCCTCAGTGGTCCTCCAGGGGGGCCGTGAGATAGCTTAAAATTGATTTAAATATTATCCTATAATTGTTTATTTTTAATTAATGTGTTAAATTAAAATGATCAAAGCACGGCCTTCGGACTCGGCGCAGCAGGCCTCATCACNCTAAGGCAGAGTTTCCCAACCAGAGGGGCGCGGTCCACTAGGGGGCCTCAGTGGTCCTCCAGGGGGGCCGTGAGATAGCTTAAAATTAATTTAAATATTATCCTATAATTGTTTATTTTTAATTAATGTGTTAAATTAAAATGATCAAAGCACGGCCTTCGGACTCGGCGCAGCAGGCCTCATCACACTGTTAAATACAGACTGAACGGCGGTTCAAAACTTCCAGCCGCTTCACGCAAACTACATCTCTCGACTGCACGAAGCAAACCGTGGCGCTAATGAAAAGGTAAAGACGATCAGAGTTATAACAAATTTTCGCATTCCTGTATGACGCGAGTCGTACATTAGGCGTGTACAAGTCCGCTATTGATTCCCAAACTATGCATGCTCTCGGGGCTTTGATCTCTAGTATTTTTGCGTGAAATTTCAATATATTTGCATAGTTGTCCAAATTAATGTTCTGTGAGTGTTTTATAATGTATGCTTCGATGAACTGCCTTGATCGATGTGTTTCAACAGATTAAGAATATATTTGCTGCATTTTTTATTTGTATGTTTATTTTTTAATGGATACAAACAGTAGATATTCAGTCAGTTCAGTTAGGGACAGGTTTAGTGAGTGGTCTTTTGGCATCTCCCTGTTGTCCTGTTTGGCAGGTTCACTTATTTAAGAAAAAGTCCTCTGAAGTTGTAAAGAATGTGTGAATTAAAGAATTCAGGTGCTTTAAATCTGTATATGTAAATATATTATTTTAAAAAGTTAGAATTGAGCAGAGGGTTTTCTTTTAAGTTACAAAGTACAGCTTTAATTTAATGTTTGTTTGAATTTTAAGTTTTTTTTTAACATGCAGTAAGAATAAAAAGGCAAAAAATTTTGGTTAATAAAAAAGGTTTAAAAATAAACCCTCTTTCTCTTTGCTGCGGAAGTACAGTATAAGAGGAAATGCATAGGGGGACCTTGCAAAATTGACCAGAGAAGGAGGGGGGCCCCGGAGTGAAAAAGGTTGGGAACCCCTGGTTTAAGTAAGATGGTCATGTCAATCAACTATTGGTCAGTGTGCCGTCACACCGACAAGAAGCTGAGAATGGCCTGATTTGAAATAGGGGATATTACTTATAAAGATTAAAAAATACCATTGGGGGGATTTTAATCATTATAGCATGGTTATGTACACACACTGCAAACACACATTTATGTTCAAACTACATGTAAAAGTAAGTTTTGCATCTGATGAGCCCTTTAACATCAATATACTACATGCTATGGGTCCATACTGTCCAGTAGTATGGATGTCTATTACCCAGTGTATACTGTTCACAGTGTGCCAATTTTCTATATGCACAGAATCCCCAAATGACCTACGACATTTACCAAAAGGAGCAATACACACAGAGCATACAGCACAGAACAGTGTATCCCAAAATGCAAAGCACTTCCAATTGACCTTCCATGTCTAGTGTAATGAACTATGAATAGGTTCATATCAGCCACAATTTTTATATCTTTTTTAATTACTTATTTGATCAGATTGCCAAGAGTTAAGATATATTACCGTTTAAAAGATTGAGGTCAGGAAGATTATGATCAGGACAACTGTTTTCAACACTGATAATAATAAGAATATTTCTTGAGCAGCAAACCAGCATATTAGAATGATTTACTGAAACATCATATGTGACCCTGGACCACAAAACCAGTCTTAAGTCGCTGGGGTATATTTGTAGCA
>JAHKKF010535467.1:0-21223 GCA_019740295.1 Labeo calbasu | reverse complement strand
TTGATTTTTGTTTTATGCCAAAAATCATTAGGATATTAAGTAAAGATCATGTTCCATGAAGATATTTTGTAAAATTCCTACTGTAAATATATAAAAACTTGATTTTTGATTAGTAATATGCATTGTTAAGAACTTTATTTGGACAACTTTAAAGGTGATTCTCTCAATATTTATACAGATTCCAGATTTTCAAATCTCAGCCAAATATTGTCCTATCCTAACAAACCATACATCAGTGGAAATCTTATGTATTCAGGTTTCAGATGATGTATAAATCTCAATTTGGAAAAATTGACCCTTATGACTGGTTTTGTGGTCCAGGGTGACATATAACACTGAAAACTGGAGTAATGGCTGCTGAAAATTCAGCATAAATTACATTTTAAAATATATCATAATACAAAACAGCTATTTTAAACTGTACTAATATTTAACAATATTTCTGTTTAACTGTATGTTTTTGATCAAATAAATCATCAAGAGAGACTTCTTTCAAAAACATTTGAATGGTAGTGTACATATTGCATATATTTACCCCACAAAAATGGGGAAAAAAACAAAAAATGCTAACAAGCATTTTTATTTTTGTGACGATAGCAGTATGCAAATTGCTGAATTAAACACGCAATGTAGTGAGGCCATGTGACAAGACCGTATTCCATTCAGAACATTCAGTCATAAGTCTTTCTCGTTCTTTCTATCACCAGCGGCAGCATAAAACAAACAAGCGAGTGTGTCTTTGTGCTAACACAGATTCCCTGGCCATGTCAATGCACTCAGACACTCATGAACAAACAAACACTATAGTCAGCAGAGCATTGAGGTCCTGAGTCTCTCACAGGTTCCATCTTACTCTGCTAATCCGAGAGGGGCAGACAGACAGAGGAGATCTCTGCAAAGCTCTCTACCAGTGGCGGGAGGCAAGGAAAGCAGTGCCTCTTCATTTCAAAAGTCCATCAAACGCCACTGCTTTTTCTACGCAGGGCTTCCATGCAGCTCTGGATCCGAATGTACAAGAACACATTTCTCCATCTCCATCTGACAGATAATGTCTGTATGTGGATGTCTGCTATACGTACCAGGCCGAGCGCTGCGAGCGTCTGTTCCGCAGTATTGACAGGTGTGTGCGGTTCCTTACTGTTCATCCCACTGTGCGGACTGGAGAGTGAATAAATTAGCCCCAGGCAGCTTCTGTTTACTCAGTTTAAGAAATACACAAAGTGTTCAGCAGGCATAAACAAGACGCCTGGGCCGTGTCAGACTGTAGCACCTGTCAGAGCTGATACGGGAATCAATGTAAACCGTCCATCGGCTACACACATGCTGTTTGCACACTGTCAGAGCTTACACACATACACAACAATATAGCTTTGTTACAAAATCTAGCGAGCTGCCTGTTTCCTACATAGGCAGCTGCTTTCTGACAGTGACTGAACCTCAAATGTGAATGATTTGGAGCGATTTAGATCTGCAGCAAATTTTGCGCCATACAAAACAGAACGGCTCGACTCTTGAATTGATTCTGCTGTTAGCATAATGCTAAGCTAATTATTATTGCATTATATTTCATTTTTCTGCTTTGTTTTTTATTTATTTATTTATTTGACTCTTCTTCCCACTCAAATTATGCTTCTTCCCACTGTGTGGAGTAGAGAGCAAATAAATTAGCCCCAGGCAGCTTCTGTTTATTGGTCTTCTGCCATTACGTTTCTGAACAGAGCATATATGTAAATTATAAAATACGTCCGCACACAAACAAACCCAGGTTATGCTGACCATTTCGCATTCTCCCAAAACATCTGATATAATACACACAACAAAGCAAATGAGAAAAACGTAAACCTTCAACACAGACTAGCTTATCAGTAATTCCGGACAAATATCATTCAGCTCTTTGCTGATTCTCTCTCAAGGCTGCGTGGCAATGTGACAAACTGACAATGACAGAAGCCATTATTTGCTGTCTGTGGGCTGTGACAAATGACAGCACATCAAATGGCAAGCAATTAAGGCATAATTATATTCCCACAATCACGCAGGACTTCTCTCCATTTCTCAATCTGACTTACTCATCGTTTGAAGCAACAGCAAGACTACAAATTACAAACTGCTCCAAATGTACATCTAAAACAGACCGCAGATTAAATTTTGCTGGCCATTTGGGATAAAAATAGTGGGGTCAGTCCATGTCAATCGGTCTAAAAATTGTAAAGTTGGTTGCTTAATTGAGTGATTATCTCTGTGTAGCAAAAGCAACCGTTTTTTATTTTTTTAATTAAAAATGCTCAACAACCTTCACTGGAACACTTCTGGGCCACAGTGAAAAATGTACATTAACACTGCGTTCAGAATTTTTTTCTGTCCAAAAGTACTGAGCAGAATAAGCAGAATATATGGTTCTGCTCAAGGACATCTACCATAGTTTATTTGCTACTAAGTGCCTCAAACTAAAACCCCATTTTTTTGATCCAGGCAGACTTTAATCACTTGCATAAACACAACCAATCAGATAATACCATTTTTGTGTGAGACTAGGATCCTTATGCTCTCTGTAATGGTCAACAGAGGGGATGAACACTTTGGTCAGATGTTACATGGTCAGACACTGTAGCTGTGATTAGGACACGCTAATTGGGCATGTCGTCATAGCGGGTGTTACGCCGAGCCATCAATCAAGGCAGGCGGGCAGGCAATGAAGGCAAGGTGTCCAACCTGCCGAAGATGTGAGACTCTCTCATTAGGCCATAATGATGTGTGAAGGCACTCTTAATCAGACCATGGCATCTTAAGTATGGTGCCAATTTGCTGTTTTATGATGTGACGACGTGTGGTTGTGATACTGGATGCTTACAACGAACCTCATCAGGGTAGATGCTGTTTAATGTGATGCGAATGAAAATGAGGCTGTGTGGAACAGACATATGGTCCATTCAAAACACTGCACAGTATTCAAGAGTGCAAGACAATACAGGTGAACAGGGTAAACATTTTAGCTAATAGAAATCTCAATACTTGAGATGATTAATTACAGTACACTACCAGTCAAAAGTTTCTGAACAGTAAGATTTTTAATGTTTTTTAAATGTACATTTATTTATTTGATCCAAAGTACAGCAAAACAGTAACATTTTGAAATATTTTTACTATTTAAAATGACTATTAAAATATATTTAAAATATATTTTTATATTAACTCCATCATTAAATATTGATGATGATAATAATAATAATAATAATAACAAATGTTTCTTAAACAGCAAATCAGCATATTAGAATGATTTCTGAAGGATCATGTGACGCTGAAGACTGGAGTAATGATGCTGAAAATTTAGCTTTGATCACAGGAATAAATTGCATTTCAAAATATATTCAAATAAAAAGTAGTTCTTTTAAATAGTAAAATATATTTCACAATATTACTGGTATGGGCTGTATTTTGGATCAAATAAATGCAGGCTTGGTGAGCAGAAGAGACTTCTTTAAAAAAAAACATTAAAAATCTTACTGTTCAAAAACTTTTGACTTGTAGTGTACATTAAGACAACTGTCAAAGTCTTCTGAAATGTCATGTTTAAATATTAAAATGAAGCATTATCTAATGAAATTTGCACTAATTTTCATACATTTCCTGAACAGATATGTATATAACCAGGCTTAAAATGTATATTTCATTTTGTTGGATTTCAGAAATCTCTTCATAGCACTTAATAAATTAGAAAACACTGGAAATATTTTGCCTGTAGTGTCTTGCCTTTTAAAACAGACTCATATTTTATACCTCACAGCCTCATTTTCATTTGCGTCAAATTAAATATCATGCCTACCCTGATTGAGGCCCATAAGCCTCTGAGGGAAACCAGACACTGCAGGGTGTTTGTCTTGTCTGGTATAGCAGCTATACCGAATCCCGTGCTAACCTTGATAGAGTTTTGTCTTAGCACTCGCTACACAAGGAATAATTTATCAGACAGTGAATCCAGTTGGGAATACTCAATCATACAATTTGAGAGCGCATTGGCGACAACTTGATGAATTACCTCGTAGAGTGATATAGTGAGCCGAGACCTTGTAGATAATCAAGACAAATCTATTACCAATCACTCGAACATGTACATTTGTCATGCCTTACTCTTCTTTCAGCAATACTGAACAGATCGGGATAACTATGTGCGTACATGACATGCAAATTCTCACAAGTACGTCCTGGTTATGGAATCTTGCGCCAGCGGATCTACTACAGAGTCACCATTTCATTAAAAACATCAAGTTTTGTATTAGCAATCAGGCATAAGTAGACCTGCCTAAGGGCTGTGGATTGAGCCTCAGGCAAAGACACAAATATGTCTCCTGTCCTGCAAGTTATTCAGTCTCTTTCAGGGGAGAACAGGTCTGCCGAACCCAAATGGCTAGTTAAAGCAGTAACAGGCTGTCACTATGACTCAGACTGCCACATAGCCAATCACATCCTACTTCCTTTCCACACTGATAACATTGTGGCATCTGTGTGTGCAGGAAGCTCTACACTTTCAGAAAAAAAAGCCATAGAAAAATGGAAAAGATGCTGTCAGGACATTCTCTGCTAAATTTACAGACATTTCCTTTAACTCTAAAACACAACACAATGCAATACGTGAAACACCTGTGAAAAGAAACTCATTGAGTTTAGCCACCTCTGGCGTGGCATCTCAAACTTCAGTTGTATGAAACTAAATGAAGGTAAGGACACCATGATCGTCACCAAACAATAGCGCTTACACAAAAAAGAAAGCCTTATGGTAATTTGGTTTCTAAAAATACCTTGCACATTGTAAATAAACAAAAACAGTTTATACACAGACCCCGAAAGGGGGAATTAATTACTCGAGCTGGACAAGTAAACACAGCCATACATCAATATCACAAACACAACAATAACACAGAGGAAATATTGTACAACTAAGGCTGTCCAATATCATTGCACGCGGGGAGAGAGAGAAAGAGAGATAAGGAGGAGGAATAGTGTGCGTACAACCCACACTCATGCCTGTGACAGTACAACAAATGTGTGCGTGTGTGTGTGTGTGTGTGCACGTCTCTCAGGCAGAAGACACAGTGTCTGTTGATGTTAATGCCAGGCCTCTGGGCTCAGGGCCAAAGGCATTAAGTGGAATCGAATTCCACAAAACTAGCTTTAATCAGCAGGTTTTTAAGGTTAGAATTACCCTCTCTCCTCCAGCCTGCCTGCCAAGGTTAAAGCCCTGCCGGAGCAGGCTGAGGTAATGGGATGGCGGGGTGGCAAAGGCCTCATGCTCCTCTGCTCCTCTACACACTAAAACCCCGGCATACTCTCACACATGACGAGCATCCGTGGAATGCTGAACAACCCTGTGCTTTCGGGCAACGGTGACCGACTGAAGTGTGTGTATATGCGGTGTGGCTTAGTGGTTAAATTAAAATAGCCAGAATTCAAATTCTGTGCTCATTTTCTCACCCTCATGTTGTTCCAAACCTGTCTGAGTTTTTATTTTTCTGGGGAACACAAAGGAGATATATTTCAAATGGGTACTGGTGATGTTAAAAAAAAACAAAAAAAAACAGCACTACATCACTACATGTATTCAGTGAAACCTCTCCTGTTCTTTCTATCAGTTCTGTACTTAAATCTCGTCATTAATTACTCATTCGAAACCCATAAGAGCTTTGTTTATCTTTAGAACACATATTAAGATATTTTTGATAAAATTTGGGAGCGTTCTGACTCTGCATAGACAGCAATGCAACTACCACGTTCGAAGCCCAGAAAAGTAGTACGGACATCATTAAAATTGTCCATGTGACATTAGTGGTTCAACCGTAATTTTTTGAAGCTATGAGAATACTCAAAAATAACAACTTTATTCAACAATTTGTTCTCTTCCGTGTCAGTCTTTGACGCTTATGCACAAGAGTACTCATGGTATTGTCGAAAACGTGTGTCAAAGACTGACACAGAAGAGAAGAAATGATTGAATAAAGTTGTTATTTTTATTTTATTGTTTTTGTTTTCTGTGCATGAGAAGTATTCTCGTAGCTTCATAAGATTACGGTTGAACCAGTGATGTCACATGGACTATTTTATCGATGTCCTTGCTACTTTTCTGGGCCTTGAACGTGTCAGTTGCGTTACTGTCTGTACAGGGTCAGAAAGTTCTGGATTTCATCAAAAATATTTTAATTTGTGTTCTGAAGATGAACAAAGGTCTTATGGGTCTTATGAATAATTAATGACAAATTTGACAGGCTTCCCATAAGAACCTATGACATCATGACATCAAACCTAGTGCGAACAGAAAGACAGTGTGAGATTTAAAAGAATCTTAGGGTGCTTTCACACTTGGTTTGATTGCTTGGTACCACTTTTCGCTTGCATCATCAAGCCAGCAGTTGTTTACCCTGTTGCTTAGTAACGAAGACGCAGGAGAAGGCGTCAAAATCCTTAACGCTGCTCTCTTCGATTACATATATTTAGTTTTTGATCTGTTGGACTTGTTTCCAAAGCTTCACTACATAATGGCACTTACGCCTGTTTTACAAATGTACTGCAAATGCTGTACGGCTACGTTCACACTTAGTGCTCAATTACAATTTTTTTGTATAGCTGTTCACATTGTTGCTTTAAATGTGGACAATATCAGTTTTCCAGTGTGAACAGATCATGGTTCTAAATTGGCCCGCATGCGCTAAAGAATTATGATGAATGTCGATCTAGAGTGACGTAAAAGTCACATGAAATCCGACATGACTGGTCACACTGCGGTCGCATTGCAAAACATCTGACCTGTATCGGATTTAGTACCACATATGGAAGTGGCACAAATCGGAATTGAAAAGATCAGATTCCACTTGGTTTGTGCTGTTCACACTGTCATGACAAAAAGAGATCTGAGTCACATGTGAGGAAAAAAAATTGGATTTGGGCCACATTTACCTGCAGTGTGAACGTAGCCTAAAGAACGCTGAAGGTGAATACAAATGATATATACAGCTCTCTGCTTGCAGTGCGTCAGTCATGCTCATCAGATAAGTGAATGAAACACACACACAAACACACATTTTTATCATATAATATGTCATTAATAGCCGTTCACGTCCACAATTTATTACGATTGCATTCACATCTGCAGTGAACCGTACCGGAGTTCACATGAACCGTACCCCAGACCACCATTTTTAAGCGGACTCGGGTTCGCGAGTTTGGCGAGTTCGGAAGACAGCGTTCACATCATCCAAACAAACCGAACTTTGGCGTTAATCGAACCCGGGTGCGCACCAAAACTGCTAGTGTGAAATCACCCTTAAATGATGGGGATCCATTCCTTTCAAACATATAGCTTTCTAGGTGACTGCAAGGTTAAAGGGTCTTAACCCTAAAGTTGATCCATGAACTACCACCACTGTGTCTATGAGTGAGAAACTTTACTCCAGGTTAATCCAAGGGCGCTGACTACTCACCTACTTGTGTGCATGACAGGAAGTGAGAGAGACTGACTGTTGATTGCTGATATATTACATCATTAGCAGACAGAAGGTGAAGGTGGTATCCAGACGAGACGTACATACGCTGTCTAAAAGTGCTTTTACACATCCGAACCCCAATCAGCCCTCAGGCTGAGCAGGCTCAGAGCGTATAGAGCCATCATTACTAAGAGTCCCTCCGTGTCACAATGTAAGGGTACCGTAATAGCCCATTAAGTCCTGCTGTCTGACAAAGTGACTTCGGGCCTGAAGCCTGGCCAGAGTTCTGCGGACAGAATCATGATTCACGAAGAACGCTGTGCAACAGGCAGTTTTTTTCTCTCCTTGTTCTTCTGCTCCATGTCTTCCTCTATCAGGGTGAAACAAAAATAAATGGCATATTTCTCTCTGTCAGAGAGGGCTGGTGATGCATGAGCTGCTAGCACAAAGAACGCGGGCCTCTGGGACTCCGCAGAGCTCGGTTATTTGCGTCTACGAAGGATAGTAGATGACTCTCAAACAGTGAGGCCAAATTGAGGAGAGGCTCTTACATGCTGGAGTCAAAAGGATAGAAAGTTTAAACGAGAGATTAGCTGCCTGAAGGGAGGGATTGTTGGTGTCTAATATAACAATTACAGAAACTTTCATGAAAGCTTTGAAGAGAGTTTATCTCTTAAATATGAAGAGAAAAGGGCTTCGGCATGCCGTTCCTTGTCAAAAATATCACGGGTATTGAGAGATAATTCCCCTTCAACCCACTGAAAAAAACTTTGAAGTACAGGGGAATTGTCTCTCCTCATTCTCCATTCACACCCTCACCCTGTCTGAGATCCCATTCTCTCCTCTACCTCCTCCTGATCCCTGCCCGTGGCGGGCCGAACTCCACCGGCGTGCTGAATAATGAATCTGTGTCTCCATCAGCCGTAGCAGCCCATTACTCACGGAATTCTGGGTTTCATTACGAAAGCTAATAGAAAGGCAAAAGGACGGTCAGTCCCTCCTGTGGGGGTCAAAGGTCAGGGGTTATCTGAAAACAGCTGATGTTTTTCAGCGTCCTGGTGTTTTTCAGTTTCTGGATCTATCAGCATTCGAGATCTGAGAAAGCAAGTGATTCGTAAACACGCCACGGCAATATTAGACTTCTGAATGTGAATCAGAGGCTGGTTTGCATGAATAGCATTATAGAACGTGTGCCGCTTTGTTTTATTTCCATTTGTGCTAAATATTTATGCACAAAGCTTTGCTCCCCGGGGAAACGGTTCTCATGCTTTTTGAACAGCTTCAAATGCTCACAACAAACGCTGAGCAGACAAACACAATGACTCGACTGTGTCAAAATATGGAAAGTGGGTTAAACCGTTTAACCCAACGCTACAAGAAACTTAAAGGAATAGTTCAGCCGCATCCGTAAGACCTTCTTCATTCTTTAGAATACTAAAGGAAATGTTTTCCTGGGTGTTTTTTTTCATACAATGAAAGCGAATAGGAATGAAAAAGAAACAACACAAAAAAGGACACCAGGACTTCTGTGCTAACTTTCAAATGTTCCAAAGCTATATGATATGATATAAAATGTAAGCTGTTATCTGAAGCAAATATAAACTGCCAGATTTGACTGTGGGAAAAGTTGAATATGTCTGAATATATACACTACCAGTCAAAAGTTTTTTAATGTTTTTTTTTCTCTTGAAAAAAACAGTCTCTTGAGCTCACCAAGCCTGCATTTATCTAATCCAAAGTACAGCAAAAAACAGTACAATTCTGAAATATTTTTACTATTTAAAGTAACTGTTTCTATATTAATATGAATATATTTTAAAATGTATTTTATTCCTGTGATCAAAGCTAAATTTTTAGCATCAGTACCCCAGTCTTCAGTGTCACGTGCTCCTTCAGAAATCAATATGCTGACTTGCTGTTCAAGAAACATTTATTATTGTTATTATTAGCAATATTTAAACAGTTGAGTACATTTAAATTGACCAAAAGTGATGAAAACATTTACATTTATACTGTTACAAAATATACCTATTTCAGATAAATGCTGTTCTTTTGAACTTTCTATTAATCAAAGATACCTGAAAAAATTCTATTCAGCTGTTTTCAGTATAATAATAACAATAAATGTTTTTGAGCAGCAGATCAGAATATTAGAATGATTTCTGAAGTATCGTGTGCCTGGAGTAATGATCCTAAAAAAATCTTTGATATACAGGGTGGGCCATTTATATGGATACATCACACATCAAACTTATTGGGAATTTCACAAGAAAAACATTGGTGTGCTTGGTTTTAACGTAACTTTATTCTTTTATGAGTTATTTACAAGTTTCTGACCACTTATAATGTGCCACAAACAGGACGTTAATATCACCAACCATTCCCATTTTATTAAGGTGTATCCATATAAATGGCCCACCCTGTATATAAGCTTTGATATATATAGGAATAAATTACATTTTAAAATATATTCAAATAGAAAACAGTTATTTTAAATAGTAAAAATAGTTTAAAATTTTACTGTTTTGCTGCACTTTGTATCAAATAAATGCAGGCTTGGTGAGTAGAAGATACTTCTTTAAAAACATTAAAAATCTTACTGTTCAAAAACTTTTGACTGGTAGTGTATAATAGGTTATGTGACACAAGGCGGCTTTACAAAATTCTAACAAAATACAGAACATATTTTAATTATATTTTCAAACATAAAACAAAGTCACATAAAATAGTTAATTTTTCAGTTCTTAACTAAAAGAGAACATATATGTACAAATATACAAAGCTAAGTTCATCAGATAAAGTGAAGGAAGAAATGAACTATTCAACCAAAAATGAAAATTCTGTCATCATTTACTTTCTTTTTTTTTTTTTTTTGAGAATCATAAAAGAAAGTCATACAGGTTTCGAATGATATGACAGTGAGTAAATGATGACAGAATTTTCATTTTTGGGTGAAGGTTTTTAAAGGTTTTTAAAAATGCAAGCCATTTCCAGAGCATGTGAAACACACAAATAGAAGTTTGGAGCATGATTGTATAAACCAGGGAGAATCTGTAGCTTCATATAATTGTGTTAGCAGTGATTAGCACACAGTTATAGATCTCCCAGCTTGATGTATATGCTCTCTTCATTTCTGTCGGCTCCTGCACGAGCAGACAGCCGCTCACAGAGACTGTTAATCATAAAGAGTCTCTTCAAAAACGAGAGAAAAGAGAGAGAGACAGAGTCAGCGAGACATCAGAGGAGAGCGGAGAGACTACTTGATTACCAGCGAAACAGCCAGAAAATCAGACCCTGGGATGAAGGAGGAGAAAAGGAGGGGAGAAAGAGAACAGGAGGCGCAGAGAGAGGGAGAGAGAGAGAGAGCATGAATGCTAACCAGCACCCAAACACAGAGCAGAGGCTTTATCCTTCACAGGCAGAGGAACACCAATCGCAAACGCATTTTCTCAAGCCCAGGCCCTGAGAGAGATAAAAAAAAAGCAATTTGTATTCTATTCCTCCTCAGCGTCGCTTGCCCTGTTCCTCTGCCTGCATATTTGTAAACACGGCTTCGTCAGAGCAGCTTAATCTTCCTTGCGCAAACGCGGACTGGAGGCGGCAGAGGGGTGACGGGATGGGGAGGTTGGGGCGGAGCGGTCAAGGGAGGTCAGTACAGGCCAAAACGCATTTCCTGCTCTGGAACTAAAGGTATGTTCCATTATACGCATACTAGAGTGGCAAACACTAGTCCACATGCTTTTTGGTATTAAATTTGTGTTCATGTTATAGCTTAGGGAAATTAACAGCCTTGGGAGCCTATTTTACTCATTTTTGATTATAGAAAATTACACCATTGCATAAATAAATCAATAAACACATTTGCATAATTATTTCAATATCATATGTACATTTTTTATGACAAAATATGTTAAACATAGCACTTCTTTTTTTTTTTTTTGCTACATAACACACTTGGTCTGAGCTCCAGTGGGCCACGGAAGGGCTGCTATATTTTGGAGCATGGTGGAAAGTCAGGATCCAGATGGCTTGGAACAGTTTGGGACAGCTTGATATTATCACAGAGTGACAGACAGAGTGATCAGTCCAACATTAACTAGCAGCACCGATACAGGCCTGACTAACCCGAGCAACATGTCCAAATTTACTCCCAAAGCACAAGCCAAATTAACACTGAAGCAGCTCAAGAACAAAAAGGTGAACGGGCCTGATCTCAATCCAAATAAGAATCTGTGCAATTATTCGAAAACTGTGGCGCACAAGCTGGAGAAGACAGGTCTATAAAATATAATAATGTGGTGACTCAGTCTTTAGTGTTTAACAGAATTTATACATTTATATAAACTGGAAATATTCCTAATAATCCGTAAATAAATTAACATATAAATTTAATTTATGCTAAAATATTAGTTTCATGATTTCAATAAATTATTTCGCTCTCCCTCATTTAATTTGATCTACATTAGCCCCAGACTTCTAATAAATTGTACAAATACATACATTGGCAGAACTAGAACATGCTACTCCCAAATGTTCACTTATTGTAGAACTCCATGGGAGGGGGGGATGTAAAACACAGTGGTTAGTATTCTACAGACTGAATTTCATTCAAATAAAAGAAAACCGAACAGACTTGAAGAGTTTGTGATCTCGTGTTGAAAACACACACACACACACACACGGACAGTGGAGCCTAGATACAAGTAGACAGATTCTGTGTTATGAGAAAGAGAGAGGGAGACATAGGAGAGACAAAAACTAAAGGAGCGAGTGTAAGATAGAAGGCAAGGAGAATGAGAAGTGACACTTCATTTCTGAGGCCCATGTCTGGCTGACTTATTATGAGATGTTTTGTAAGCTGGCTTGGTGGTGCATCTGTTCTGGACCAGAGCCTGTTCGCTCTCTCACAGAGACTGGTGGCTGGAACCTGTGTTTATCTGCCCTGGGCAGCAGCCTCCTCTGTCCTCCTAAATATACAGCCTGGCTATCTATCTTACTCCCTTCACTATCATAGCTACCCTCTTCTTGTGACATACTCCGGCCTGGCCGGAATCCTGCAACCTTTTTCAATATAAAGGATAATATTTTTCAGACTTTATCATAAAATCGTTACTCATCATGTTTAACTGGATCATGTATAACTGTTTATAGCTTCTGTAGTTTGGATGAAACAAAATATTTTTTAGCTTTTCACTGGGTTCTCAGGGAGTTCAGTCAATCAAGATTTTAAACAACCTAAAAGTTTAATAGCCTTTGCCCACTTTTCAACATCTAGACTCGCTTTCAGCTATGCTGAAAACAAATATCCTGAAGAACATCCAGATGTAGTCCAACAACGTATTTCTAAAAATACAATAAACTAATTAATGTAATTAAAACAATACACAAAACATACAAAACCTAAAATTAAATAAATAAAAAGAAAAAATCTTAAAAATAGAAGAAAACATAACTTCAACATATAGTCAGGACTATGAATAAATAAATAAATAAATAAATACATAAATAATTAAATAACACATCATCATAACAAATAGAAGAAATCATAACATTACAATTCTACACTTACTTTTCTTTTAAGGAGCACTTGTGCCTTCCATATTACGAAGTGATATTTGTGTTGCATTTTTCCAGCTTTATTAAAAGTATGTCATCTTTATGTCAAATATTTTAAAGCTTTTATTAAACAGAATACAACAGAATAAGAACAAGTAGAATAAGAATAAGATTAATTTGTACTACAGAACTGGCACAGAAAAACACAAAAGTGGCTTGTAGGTGTATTTTCATATGTTTAATGAGGCTCAGAGGTGGCACTGAGTGCAATCAAATTCATAAATTCATGTTGAGATTAATGTTTTAAATATAAAATTTTGAATACAGAAATATTAAATGATTTAAATAACTGAAAAGATGAAACTGAATCTGCTAGCAGGTGGCGGCAAGTCGCTGATTTAATTACTGAATCATATTCATTTGATTTGTTAGAATGGCTGATTCATTCAGGAATAAAGCAAGCGACTGCCTTTATGAATGAGAAATTGAATCATTGACTCACTAGATTTGTTTAAAAACGCATGTTCATTCATAAACGAAACACGCTGTGTTTGAATGGAGATGCGCAGCAGCTCAGTTGTGACTTGTTTCAGACTATTTTTGACGATGAAATAGGGCAAAACCAGGCAATAGTGCTATAGTCAGACAATGTAAGTCATTTAATATTAACTTCTTCTTTATTTAACTGTTGTATTAAGTCAATATCTCATTTACAAACTCCTAAAAATGATTAAAAGCTGTCACTCATCATAGTTCATCATGATCTCACAAAGTTCCATCATAATCAACAAAGCTCTCTACACTGCACAATGAATGTCTTATTTACACTCTCTCTACAATTTATTTATGAAAGGATTTATGAGATATATCTGTGATACATTACTCAATGTTGCAAAAACACATAGAAACCTTTGAAGCTCCCCTCAGCGCAAACACAAATGTGCTGACCGGGTCAGTCTCACATGGTGCTCCTAAATATTTTTTTAGAGTCGCATGCAGTAGTTTTCATTCGCAAATACGACTGAAATGGTCGCACTGTAGAGCCCTGTAGCATTCATATATAGCCAAGCCTACGGACAAGACACTGGAGTTTTATAAAATAAAATAATAAATAAATATTTTGCTAATCTTAAGAGCAGCTTTTAATGGATTTTAATGGATTGTCAAGGCTTTAAATGAATATCCCTTTCACAGAAGCTATAATTTGGTGTGCTGTGAGTTTCATCTACACTGTTAGATTTTTTTTGTATTCCATCGACCAGCACAGTTAAAACTGAAATTCACTGACATTCAGACATCGATAAAAGATGTAAGAAAGACAGTAGCAAAGTTGGGTGATTGAAAGAGGGCGTTCGAGAGACAGGAAGCAGAGGTACAGAGAAGAGGTGGAGTGGAGGGGGTGAGTTATGTGACATTCAGTATCTCTGGAGCTCAATCCCCTCAACAGTTTACTTTCCCCAATTACAGATATGGGCCGGCCCGTTTTATCCTTGCTCATGAGTGATATGACGCCTCCGTCCTTCAGTGCACTTCCCGCACTCCAGATGATCTAATGTGACAGAGTGCAGGTGTTAGTTATCAGAGCTTTGCTTCGTCGGAAAACGGCAGGCTTTATTTGCGACTGGTGGCACGCTAACTGTCCCCGGCTCTCGTGCCGTCTCAAGGTTAGGAATGCTCGCTCGGAGAATGAATGTGGACGCTAATGCCTTTTCCACAAGCGTCATTCCTGTTTCCTCTCTCCTGAAGTGGTTCAAGACTGCTGCTTGATTTATACGCCACACGCACCATTAATCCTGCAACCATGCATGGCTCTGCTGAATAATTGATCTCGGTGCTTCTGTAACTAAATCTGTCAAAACAATGACGGCCCCCCCACCAATCGCTGGCCCCCACCAATGGCTTACGGTCTGCTAAAAGTCAAAGCATAAACAAATACTATAATACAAACAAAAACACTCGTACCCATTGAAAAGGAAGGCTGAAACAACTTGAATTGGAAACTAATAAGCCTGTCTGTGACTCTTCCTGACCACAAGAGGGAGTTTTACAGCTATGGTCTATTCTGGCAAAATTGATGTGTGTACTCACAAGGTGAGAGTTAAACTGCTGCAAATCAAACGAACATGTTGTAATGACATCAAGGAAATCTGAAAGAAATCCTGCTTCCTAAGCATTTCTCTTTTGAGAACAGATCCCAACCACTGTAAACGCAAAAATCGCAAATGGCCCCAGATTGTCGATTACATTCACTGTGACATTCACATTTAATCTTGAAAATGTCTCATAATGACATAATATATCAATAGAAGAATTTAGGACCACTATTTATGGTCAGGAGTGCAAAATCAACATGCCAAAATTAACCGGTAGTTATTGATATTTTGGAAAGAATAATGACACTTACTTTTATTTGTGATCCCAGGGCTTTGCTAAACAACATTTATTGCAATCTTTAGTCCAAAAGCGTGGAAACCTGGATGAATACTAATTGCATGTTTTTATTTGATTAGACTGAATAGAGAGCTCTATTAATTTCCCACCAAATTATGTAATTATTTGGAATGTTGGCCCTGTTTACAATAGTGCGTTTTAATTTTAAAACAGTGGTTTAAAATAATAACGATGCTCGTCTACACTGGCATTTTCACTGCATTTCAGAAACGATTTCTGTCTACACTACACAACTAAAAACCCATGTCACATGACGTCATCAAGGATGTTTTAAATTTAAGAGAAGTGTAGTGTAGTGTAAATGACAGGTGTAACCATAGCAAAAGCTGCGTGTTTTAAAACTAAAACGCACTAGTGTAAACGTAGCCTAACTAAAAGGGGTGGCTCACACCTTTTTTGCCAATCAAAAATAATGATGAAACTTTACTTTTTTTTTTAAATTCTTTATATTATTGTTAGACAGCAGCTATTTTCTTAGCAAACAGCAATGGATAGCAATGGATTCTATTTATGTGCAAATAGCAATACATTCTATTTACACTATGTAAAAATAGCAGTATTTTCTTTGAAATAATATTAGTTAGATGCTATTTACACTACTTAGTGCAAGTGGCAGATATTTGCACCTCAGTATTGTAGTACATTATAAAACAGTATACAGTAATAACATATTGAGTGTAAATTATCACTTTTATTAAAATCATTTAAACAGATTGCACTCCTGCCACCTCTGAGCCTCATTAACATAAAAAAAAACACTCCTACAAGTCACTTTTGTGTTTTCTCTGCCACCTCTGTAACAA
Organism: Labeo calbasu; assembly: GCA_019740295.1. Taxonomy (NCBI): domain Eukaryota; kingdom Metazoa; phylum Chordata; class Actinopteri; order Cypriniformes; family Cyprinidae; genus Labeo; species Labeo calbasu. The sequence goes on along the minus strand of JAHKKF010535467.1, from coordinate 4,941 downwards.
ATTAATTTTGTTAATACTGATTTCATTTGATTGGTGATTCTACTTGTTCTGTTTTTTTTAATCAGAAATTTTAAAATGCTTATGAAGTATAATTTTTTTAAAAATTTGACATAAAAGACATACTTTTAATAAAGTTAAAAATACCATTACAAAGGTAAAAACCAAAATCTTTTTTAAATCACTTTAAGGAGTCAAATATCACCTTGTAATGGGAAGGCAAATTTTTGATCAGATTTTCTAATTATTGATTAGAAGGTGGTCCTGAAATGTTGACTGTGCTCCTAAATGTTTGAAATTTTTTTAAGAAGAGTAAGCATAGTGCCCTGACTTGTAGCATATAAACCTACTATTTTATTTATTAGAATTTTTAAAAACTTCTTTCTGAACACAGTAAGTAGTATAGATTTTATATTTATTGGTTATTAGCTAAAACAATGGTCCTATGAGTATTGGCCAGAAAGGTCAAGTTACAGTATGACGCATCTAAATAAGAGAGAATACAGCTAGAGATAACGAAGCAAAGTATCTTTATGAACACAGTTAGCAAAAACATTTTCCATATCCGTCCTTTCTAAGCTGGCCTGATGTTGGCAGTCATAGGCCTCCAGAGGCTTTAAATAACGTCCCATGTGCCGTATAGAGCAATACACACACATCACCCACAGCCATCCTGTGCCAATTTACTGTTTCTGTGTCTCAGGGAGCCGCAGCCGCCGCCTGGAAGGCATCTGTATGCGTGGCCATTACAGCCCATTTACATGCAGCGCCCTCTGGACAGAGATGAGCTTCTGCTTCTCTCTCAGCCTGTCTAGTGGGGCGAACGGGGCGAGATGACCCTGGCTGTGACTGCGTCCACAGAGATGGGGGTTTCTGCTAATGACCACAGAGCAGGTCATCGAAATCAGACGGCAGACGCGAGCTGACGCAGAGAGCTGCATCAAAGAACAAAATGTACCACGCTAACATCGCTGGCATGAGCGACTCATCTCGCCTGATGTATTAATTAAACAACTGTGTCGGCTTCCGACTAATTACCATTTTGTCCCATTTGCGGTAAATCCAGCCAGCGAAGGTGGAGTCACATTAGTGCAGAGCCAATCCGGAAGCCTGGGAGGGCTGCAACAGGAAGTGTCCTATGAGGAGGTCGGTTTTATACTAGAAACACGACGTAGCTGATTAATTAACAAGGTCAAGTGGATATCGCTTTGTGGTGTTTTCTAATGAGTCCCCAAACACGAACGGAGAACTAAAAGGAGGAGGAGTGCGAGTATATGGATGGGAGTTTGAGTGGAGGGAAGAATGCGAGACAGCGAGAGAGATAGTTTTCCCATCAGTGTAATGCGCTGTTCCATATCAGTCCCAGCGGGATAGAGCGCACCGCCGTCATTAGCGTCCACCCACCACTGAATCTAATTAGCCATCCTTTTGCTCTGACGCACACACATATATACACAAACGCACACTGCCGCACGTGCGTGATCAGTAGATAGGCTGTCGCGAGCACCAGTGACCCTTCAGTTTCATGCCGCTGTTACTGAGTGACAGTATGATGAGTACAGCTTGAGCGCCCCCTTTCCTGCTGAGTCCGTTCAGGGCCCACCGCACCCCCCTAGCTCATTACTGTGGCGAGTTTGTTTAGATATCCGCCATGACAGTCACAACGACTTCAGGGGCCACTGAGAAGCATGTATGCTTGTCCATCTCTGTGTCCGTCCGGAAAAAGTACATCTCTCGGCCAATGGGAGCCTCTTTACACTTTTCTAATGCTACGCAGGGGACCTGTTTCACAGTGGAGTCTGTCCTAGCAAATGCCTGCCTAAAATGCCACTCATTGCGAAATGACCATCTCCTAAACGATACTTCTGCAGCTCCGCTCTGTTTGAGCCATTTTGCCCTCTGTAAAGTCTAATTGAAGTGCGAGATTTATGTAGACAGTTGATGGTCTAGGGGGAGCGCAGTGAGAGCAGACGTTACCAAGACGGCATGTAAATGAAACTGAGTGCAAGCCCAGCAGAATAGCAAATAGAACAAAACAGACGGAGCCAACAAAACAAAACAAAACAAAACAAAACAAAACAAAATAAAACAAAACAAAACAAAACAAAACAAAACAAAACAAAACAAAACAAAACAAAACAAAACAAAACATCTTAAAGCTGAGGTGAGGTGAAGACTTTGATATTTTGCCTGTTTCCTTCTTTTTGATTTTTCAAGAAAAAATATTTGCCTAGCAAAGGTGAATCTTGCCAGTGTGTTTTATGTTCAAAGAAAAGATGTTGAATAATCAGACCTTCATTGATGTAAAAGAAAAGGAATCTGGTATCTCTAGAGTGTTTCTTTATTTATTAAGAAAAATATAAGCTGATGAAAAGCTCTGATGCTCTTTTAAGAAAAATCAAAAGAAAGAAAAAAAAATTACAAAAGCATAGCAGATCTCAGCAGAATTGTTAAGTCAGTAAATTCTACAAATCCCCCGTGCCTTTTGCTTGTTCGTTTATTAAATATTTGGATATATTTTATTTTGCTTTCAGCTACTAATTAGAATGTATTCAGAGTCAAAAATGAACTGTAATGCACTTTGGTAAAAAAAATAAAATGATACCGGCCAGTGGCTGATAATTTTATAAGGAACTGCAATTTTCATAAGTTCTTCTAACTTGTACCTCAGTGGAAATTTACTATCAGACATTAATCTAAATCTAAAGGTATTTCTCCAGAAATCCATGGTGAATCTGAAAAATTCCTCATACTAAACTACCAGAATGAATATATGCTAGGAACAAAATCATGATGAATATATACTGTGATATTGAGCAAATGCAAACAAGTGTGCTTAATGCCTGAACATTAAGTTAAAACTGAGTAACTTATAATTTAGATGCAATATTGTCAGCCACTTTGTCTGGTTTTTCTCTGCTAATGCAAATATTTCTAAACAAATCCACAGCAGAAAAGTTGCAACAACACGCCTTAATGTTTCATTCCTGATGTATTTATTTATTTATTTTTTATGAATCAGAGTGGATGACTAAACGGCTCTCAGACAATCACTTGTTTAATTTCTAGATAAATCAGCAATTTTGAACAAATCAGTTGAGTGAATAATTCAATGACTCACTTGTAAAGCCGTTTATGAATTATTCATTTTTTTTGATGGAATCGGTTAATTTAATGATTTGTGACCGTGGACCATAAAACCAGTCATAAGTAGCACAGGTATATCTGCAGCAATCGGCAAAAATACATTGTATGGGTCAAAATTATTGATTTTTCTTCCAAATCATTATGATATTAAGTAAAGATTGTGTTCCACAAAGATATTTTGTAAATTTCCTACTGAAAATATATCAAAACCTAATTGTTGATTAGTAATATGCATAGAATATGCAAGAACTTCATTTGGACAACTTTTGTTGTCCAGGATTACATTTACTGATCTTTTTAGGTTCTTGCACAAGTCCGTGTGTTGAATGAATGATTCAATGACTTCAGTCACTTGTCGTCACTTACTGGCATAACTATATAACCTCCAGACAGAATGCCTGAAAAATCCCTACTACTGATACACACTCACAACCTGTAGGAAAACAAACAACATATTTATAGCTGGTAAATCCATTTAACATATTTTACAATATTTAAATTCCACAGATGTTCAGTGTAGAAAATATGAACACTGATACTTTTCGAACCTGTTTGTGTAAGCCGATGCACTGCCTACAAAGAGCCAGCTAAACCGCAAACAACAACGGGGCAGAAGAAACAAGCGCAGATGCTTAAAAATCAGTTAACAGGCAGGATGAGACATCATCGTAAACAGCAAAACAGCGCAAGTGTGTTTGTTGGGAAACAAAGTATGAGCTGCACAGCTCACCTACCACAGGTGGGCAAGTGGGAATAATTGTGTAATTACATCAAATGTGTTCACGAGGACGACAGCATGAATCAGCCCTGAGACACACACACACATCTGCAGCAGCTCTCAGCACCTGCAAACCCTGATCACTCTCTCCATACATAACGACCAATAAAGCCACTGCTGACTCCTACTGAAACACAGCCAACAGGGAAGAGAGAGAGAGCGAGAGGGAGAAGAAGAGGACTCGCATGATAGCACCCACTGAAACAGGCTTCACAAGCCAGCGGCTCCTCATTTAATGTGTGACCCGTCTCATCCCTTCGCCCACGGTGTGTGTGTATGTGTGTATGTGTGTGTAAGATACTGGTGTGGGATGCCCTGTGAGCAGAGGGCTCCAGGAAGCAGCCTGCTTGACTGTGACTGAGGGTGTTAATTAAAAGCCATGGTGAAGCCAACCAGAAGAGTAGGGCGAGCGGCACAGTGGGCGAGCGTAGACTCCGGGAACAAAAAAAGCCAGAGAAATGAGAAGCACGAAAAGGAATAAAAGGAAAAAAAGCAGAAAGAAGAGAAGCGGGTGAAGGGATGGGGACAGCATGGGGTGAGAGCCGGGGATAATTACTGCTAATAAAAGCTAATGGAATTTATCCCTCTTGTCAGGTGTAAGATGATGTGATTATGGGCGAGCTGGCTGAGGGGAAATTGGGAACTGATCCGTTAATCCCCCCATCCTCCTGCACCACGGACGAGTGGAGGACCGAGGGGGCTATCGGAGGAGTGGAAACTTAAGAACAAGGGAGCCAGAATGAAAGCGAATGGAAAATAAGTGACATCTTGAAAATGCCTGTGGGGTCAATGAGTGTATGTACAGCTTATATAGTCCTTGAATCTGCGCATGGAATTAAAAATCAGATTACAAAAGCCTTTCAGGGTTTAACGTTGAAGTCAGCATCAGAAAACTGTGTCTCTGTCAGAGGTCAGGGGTCTTTCAGTAGGACAATGATGTTAAACACTTCTAAAAGCACCTGGGAGTGGTTTGGGGGGGTGGGGGGGGGGGGTGCAGTGAATCCAGGTTTAGACCCTCT
>JAHKKF010535466.1:0-14698 GCA_019740295.1 Labeo calbasu | reverse complement strand
GACTTTTTTTCACTGGAGAAACTATATTATAGATAAAGAGCTTGTTTTGTAGCCAAAAGCAACAGTTTAAAGTTAAAAATATCTTAATAATGGATTTGTTTCTTACAAACACAGCTTTTCACTTCACAAAACACTAACAGATGGATTGGAGTCGTGTGGATTACTTGTGAATGATTGTGATGTTTTTATCAGCTGTTTGGACTTCTGACGGCACCCATTCACTGCAGAGGATCCATTGGTGAGCAAGTGATGTAATGCTAAATTTCTCCAAACCTGCTGTGGTGAAGAAACACAGAAAAATAAGGGGTCAAAATTGGACCTTTTAGGGTGTTAAAGGCGTTGTACCTTTTAGTACCTTAAAGGTACCTATTACTACTCTAAGGTACCTATTAGGGGTAAAAAGGCACAAAGATTGACCCCTTAATTTTCTGTGTGAACAAACTCATTTACATCTGAAGGTAAGTGCATTTTCAGCAAATTTTCATTTTTGGGCGAACTGTTTCTTTAACACTAGAAACACCATAAACCAGATCCTTTTTAGTCAACACATGCTTTCATGCATTCACACATCATGCTCAGTGATAAATTACCTTATTTAAAATAAAATGGTGATGTGTTGGCAAAGAAATCTTGGATTGATGTATGACTGGCACACTGGCGTTAATTTAGACGTGTTCCCATAAATCTTGCTCCGTCCTGAGAGCACTGGAGAACAGCGGCGTATCATTAAATGAGTTGGTGTGTGAGCATGCATGTCTTTGTGCTTGAGCATACACAAACGTAAGCATTCAACAGACAGAACAGAAGGAGGCTGGGTTACTCTCCATAATCACCAGCTTTGATTTGCATTTCAAATGGAGTTTGCAGTGCAGGAGAAGGAAGAGGAATGCAGGGCCAGCAAGTCTCAGCATAAAAACACGGATAAGAGACTGTGCAGCTAAACGTGTGACTTTGCTGGGGCTGCGACTGATCTGAAGGTTAAACGTATCTTTAGGGGCAGTGAGGCGGTAAATAAACAGCTAAGATGATTACAGTAAACATTATCATCTGAATTAAATGAGACTGTCAACCAAACAAGCCGAACACAACCTTAAAATGTGCGAAGGGCGCTCCGATCAGGATTTTTGGATCCAATCACTGATCATCGATCAAAGGAAGCAGTATCTGCCAATATGATCACCAATACCGACCTTTTTGAAGCCTTCTTTTTAACATGTTGAAGTATTTATAGTGATACTCTATTTATCTATAGTGAATGTTTACAGACATTCATTCAGGGCCTGAATTTCATTTTTAAAAATTCACGGAATTACCCTCCTAACTGATTCAGTGACGCTGTTTGTGAAATTACATCTCACAGAAAGTTTTCCAATTACTTACTGTAACTGTACTGTAAGTTAATGAAGAAATATGAATTGTACCTCACCTTCAACATTACAATTATTTTACCCGTGCCAGACAGCCACCCAATAATTTTGTTACTTTTAATATAACACAAATCGTTTAAATCCTTTTAAATTTTGTCAATTTTATCACAAATTACGAACAATAAATGTGGCGTGAGATCATTGTGAGATCATTGTATTCGCTTCAGTTTAAGCAACATGTGAATCAATCATCTTTTTCTCTTTTCTACTAGTTACAGCATGAAATAAACAGGAATAAACATCAGAAGACACCAAACTCATCAAAAACAAACACCTAATGTAATCAATCAATCAGTGTTTGAAAATCCTCAATAAAACAGCTTGTAAATAATATAACAGTCGTAATGTACAACCTCAGAAATGCCATGTAGCGTTTTATTTGATCTTATTTTACAATTTAAAGTTCTTCTATAACCCATTTTATGATGTTGTACACAAGCTGGAAAGTTTAACAAAATGTTCACATGTACAGATAAAAAATGATGCATTAAAGTATCATTAAAAATCATGTAGGGCAGAACAAATAGAGTTGAAACCCAAAGTTTACATACACCTTGCAGAATCTGCTAAATGTTAATTGTTTTACCAAAATAAGAGGGATCATACAGAATGCATGTTATTTCATTAGATATTTCACATAAAAGACATGTAGTCCGCAAGAAAGAATACAAGTTGAATTTACAAAAATGACCCTGTTCAAAAGTTTACATACACTTGATTCTTAATACTGTGTTGTTACCTGAATGATCCACAGCTGTGTTTTTTTTGTTTAGTGATAGTTGTTCACGAGTCCCTTGTTTGTCCTGAACAGTTAAACTGCCTGCTGTTCTTCAGAAAAACCCCTTTGACAAATTCTTTGGTTTTCCAGTAATTTGTGTATACCAAAATGCTGAAAAACCAAAGAATTTGTGGGACCTGAAAGATTTTTCTGAAGGCAGTTAAGGTGTTGTCATTTAGGTAACAACACAGTGTTAAGAATCAAGCATATGTAAACTTTTAAGCAGAGTAATTTTTATAAATTCAACTATTATTTTCTCTTGCGGACTATATGTAAATGTCTTTTATGTGAACTGATCTTAATCAGGTCAGTACTACATAAAAAAATATCATGCATTTTGTCTGATCCCTCTTATTTTGGTAAAATAATTAACATATTGCACATTCTACAAGGTGTGTGTAAACTGGTTCAACTGTAATTGAAAAAAAAAAAATGAGATTATTATTATGGCTGCTGCGATTAACTAATTGTGAAACACAATGATTACAGTATTCTATTTAGGTTTATCCCCTTGGCATCAATTTTTTTCCCCCGCAGTTAAGCTGTGTAACCAATCACTGAGATATCTGCTGTTCGCATGAAAGCGCACAATGAATAGCGCATTACAATGACCAAATCTGCCCTCATATGTATCAGTATCTATCAAATTCCCCTCTGCGTATTCCAAACTTTGATTTAGGTGGGTGCATTGGCCCATGCGATATTCCCTGTCTGTGGATATTCAGGGGTAATATGTCCCATCTGTTCTCCCTCCCACCCTGTAAGCCACCACCTGTAATGACAGAGCTCTCAAGGTCAACAGCACAGTACTGCAGCTATTAATCACAGGCCATAGAGGAAGTACCCACCTATACACACAAACACACACACACATAGACACAAGCGAGTCCCAATGTAATCAGAAACACCGCTCTCTGACCTCTGAATCTCCACTTCACGCTAACAATTAAAAATAATGTGTTTCGTAAAGTGTAATTACAAAGTGGGCAGGGAACACAGAGACAGGATGAGAAAGAAAGAGAGAGAGGGGGAGGCGGGGCTTGTGCTGAGATGTTGGCAAAGCTAAAGTCTTTATATTATATTAAAGCAGAGCCTATGATATAATGCTACAGCTCACACTCTTGATCAAACTTGGTTTTAACAGTAGAAAGGATTTGCATTGATTATAAAGTCACGATGACTGTTGATGCCTCATATTCCTCGTGAGTATCCATGTGAGGGTTTGAGGGAAAAGTGTGCTAAAGGCATCAATAACCATCTGAAGTTGCTGAAATGACACTGCTGATAGAAATTGCCTTAGATTTTCTGCTCTTATAAGGTCAAACCAATAAAAAAGCAATATCGTTTGAACAAAATAATCACTGCTCAAGCTATTATTCGTTTCTCCAATAAGGGTGTCCACAGTGGGAGACAGCCGAGAGCAAATGAAAGCGGCGATCAGCATCTGCGTTATTTCAGTAGAATGGAGAAGAAGATCGCTATTACCTTACCGAAATGGGAATGGCCAAAGATAGCCCCACTGCAAACACGACTGGATTGAGGGGCGGTTGAGCAAGTGTTGAAAGCGTGGTGGTCACATTCTGTGACCCTCCCTTAAAAGACACACACATACTTACAAACATTTTGACAGAAGTGGAAATAGGATGGTTTGCTGTGTGATTGCTTTGTAGTATAACCTATTTCCAATCTGTTTGCAGTGACTGCTGTTCTCTTCTACAGGTTATCTACAATGCACACATCTGGCGTTCATTAATTTGTATTCATGCCATGGTACGTCTGAATACTTGATTCTGATTGGCTGGAAGGTGCACAGGTAGTTCTTTTTAATCACATTTTATGTTTATGCACTGTTTTCACTAAAGCACATACAGACTAACTCACGCAAAGAGTTTGGAGATTGTGCTACACACACAGAAACATTAATACAACTAAATTTCCACATATTTCTCTTGAAGTAATTAAACTCACAGCTTCACTGTTAGTGCATGTCAGGTGGTTCTTTGATTCCACTGTGTAATAAAACTGTGTAATGCACATCTAGCCGAGAATTAGCACTTACTTCTGCAACAATTATAGTTCTAGTCCTTGAATTTGATTGGCTGAGCAGTGTTATACTGCTGATATCAGATTAATTCCAAACATACAGTGCCTCATACCCTAAGAAAACCTTTACCTTTTGTCGCATTACAAAAAAAATAAAATAAATTAGTAAGTAAAATATCATTAAAAAATTCTCGACGATTATTAAAAATGAATCAGTGAAATGCCTGGTTTGGTAAAGTGATCAGCCCCTTAGAGTATAGGTGTAAGCAATCAAATTACAGATTAAACACCAGTCTAATTGCCCCACCTAACATCAATATTAGTAGTGTTGATTGCTTTAGAATAAAAGCTGTTTCTTGAAGATTCCACTGTTAGTACTGCATGGTACGGCAAAGAATTTACTATGGTTGTGAAAACGGTTTTAAAAGACCTCCGGGGTAAAGTTGTAGAAAGGAACAAGTTAGGAGAAGGCTACAAAAATAGCTTTAGCTATTTCTCAGAGTACTGTTCAGAGCATCATTTAGAAGTGGAAAACGTATGGCACCACCAGCACACAGAGCCAGGAGGACATTGATAAGAGAAGCTTCCAGGAGGCCAAAGGCAACTTTGAAGAACTTACATCTCCCAAGCTTTACACAAAGCTGGCCTGTATGGCAGAACCCTTTCCTAAAAAAGTGTCACACTCAGTCTCATTTGTGCTATGCAAAAACACATTTGGAAGAGCCTGATAACTTCTGGCAAAAGGTGCTATGGTCTGATGAGACCAAAAATTACTTTTTGGACTGAACTCCAAGCGCGTTGTTTGGCGAAAAGAAAACACAGCACTGCCCAAAACACACCACACCTACTGTGAAGCATGCTGGTGGCAGTATTTTGTTGTGGGGGTGTTTCTCTTCAGCTGGGACTGGGCGATTGGTCAGGATTGGAGGGAAAATGGATGCTGCCAAGTAAGTTCCAAAATTCTTGAGGAAAACCTGCGTCCGTCTGCTAGACAGCTGAAGATGGACAGGTCATTCACCTTCCAACACAACAATGACCCTAAGCATACTGCCAAATCAACAACAAAATAGCTTAAGGATAAGAAGGTATACGAGTATACAAACACTCTTTCAGCACCACTCAGTGGACATTTCAGTAGGAAAAAACTGCATCTCGCAAAAACGTTCCCACAGGTATGACCAGGCTGGACAAGACAGAGAAGGTTACTTCTGGTATGAAAAAGTCTTAGCTTTCAAATTCTGTGTTGTTTTAATATTTAATATTTTATTATTTTTTTAATACTTTAATATTTTGTGACAGATCAGTCATGAAAATAAACATGAATTGCAGCACAAAATAAACATGAATGAACATCAGAAAGTGTCTTATTTCAGCAATGAAAAGACGTCAATACACACCATTTTTTAAGTCCGTCGAAGTTAATTACACTCCTGTCTGGTTTGTTTGTTGGACAAAATGGCGGATTCTGCGTTATGATTGGTCAGATCACCTGTCAATCAAGCTTCCTGTGGGGGGGTCAATTGAATCTATTTGTTTACAAGCACTTATTAATTCAGGGTAGAAACACAGTTGCTGCATGTTGCACAAAAGTTCACAAAAGTGACAATATTGTGTACAAATGTACATTAATATTAATTTATTTGTCACTGACCTGTTTAATTAAGCAATGTCACGTCAGCAGTCGAGTTGCTGGTTTGGCCAAGCTGCTATTCAGAAGAACAGCACTTTTGCTTGTGTGATATTCTTTAAATAACATGTTTTTAAATGGATTTGTTTCTTTAGATATAAATGTGTTTACAACTAAAACTGTCAAAATCAATTGCCCTTGGCTTACAGCTTACCTGTATGACACAGTGATATATAGGGATGTACACTAAATTAGGTGCAAGGTGAATAGCAATGGCTCAGCTCTCATTGTCTTGCACCGCTGCATGACGATCACAAAAAGATGATCCACAAAAATCACCCATTACAGCGGATTGTGTAGCTCCTTATTGCGAGAAAATGGAATGTGCCTGGACACATATTTGAAAGCTGGACTCCGTACGGTGAAAATGGGATTTGTCAGTGTTGAGGGAATAGATATATTCATCATCGCTGGCTGACTGTCACAGTCTCGTTGGGGTGTTGAAACACATATTAGGGTGTAACAGGCCGAGCCAGCTTCATCCGTGTGTGAGCTGCGGAGACATCGAGAATTATCAGTATAATAAGGTCTTAGTTCTCCCTGCTGCCAAAATGGTAATCCAGATTTTGGATCATTTTTTGTTTTGTGAACTAACAAGCTTTGCGCTATTTTTGGAAGTCTTGCTTTACACTCTGTACGTGAATGTTTTGTGTTTTGTGTAACCAATATCTAAAAAAAAAAAAACATTTGAGGAACAAATATTTGAGGAATTGTGGATTTAATGCCATAAACTTTAAATGTCATGAACATTATATCTATGTAGATCAAATAACCTTAAGTTCTATTAGAGGATGACTGTAATTTAGCCATTCATATTAATTCTCATATTGTATTTTCAGAAAGTTTGGGAATATTTTGCCTCCCCCCAAATTTGCTACTACCGAAACACAATAATATAATTTAATAAGAAGGGTTATAATTGACCTATTAAGATTTTGTTTACATCTTTCTTGTAAATATATTTTTGCTATTTTATTTAAAAGTTTTCACAGGAAATTCAATAACAATTACAATTTTAACAATATTTAATGTGTAATTTATGAGATTTGTTGTATTTTGAATCCAATCTTTCTTTGTAAAAGGCATTAAGTAATCACACTGACTTCAAAGTTAAGGATCCATTAGTTTAAATATACAGCCAACCAAATACTTTTTGACAAAAATCATCCCATGTTTTAGTTGTGACTGCACATTTTCGGCAGTGAAAGTAATGTTTTGGTAGCAACCACATCACATTACAGAAGTTTAACTAACATGCTAAACCACTACTAAAACATTATTATTAATTATTATTATTAAATAAACATTATATATATGTCTTTCTTTTTCATGTCTTTCCTTCTTCAGTCGTAAAGAAATTATGTCTTTTGAGGAAAACATTTCAGCATTTTCTTTCATATAATGGACTGGTATGGTGCCCCAATTTTGAACTTCCAAAATGCAATTTAAATGCGGCTTCAAACGATCCCAATGGTTTGTAAACGATCCCAGCCGAGGAAGAAGGCTCTTATCTAGCGAAACGATCGGTTATTTTCATTACAAAAAAAAATCAATTTAAATACTTTTTATTCTCAAACGCTCAACTTGCCTTGCAGTCCTTGAACTCTGTGTACTCTGGTTCAAGACAGTTAGGGTATGTCGAAAAACTGTATTTTCTCCCTCAACTTCAAAAATCATTTCAAAATCATCCTACATCGCTGCAGAATACCGACCCAGTCTTTGCAAACTGAACATACAAAGAAGATCAAACACCCTTAACAAAAAAGGTAAAACAGCAATATAGGACGATTTTGAAGTTGAGTTTCCTCAAAAAAAAAAAAACAATTTCTATACGACTGAAGAAAGAAAGACATGAACATTTTGGATGTCAATGGGGTGAGTACATTATATGTCAATCTTTGTTTTGGAAATGGACACCCACCAAGTTTTTGTTGTGACTGTTTCGATAGTGACAATTTTGAGCCCAGCTCAAAGATGCTGGTTAGCTGGCACAGATCCGAAAAATGTTGAACACACCTAAAAACTATATGTTATGGAATAATGCCCAAAAAACCAAAACTTCACTACGTTTCAGTTGTGACTGTTTCATTAGAGACCATTTTAGATACTTTTGAGCCTAGCTCAAAGATGCTAATCAGCTGTGCAGACATAAAAACTAAACTTTATGGAATAACATCCAAAAATTAAACATCCTGCTTAATTACAGAAAAAAAAAGTATTTAGTAGTGACAGTGACAGAAAGTTACACACAAATTTTCAGAATTTTGAAGCATTTACTTCAGAATAATGGGACCTATGAGAGAGATGGACCTATGAATATTTCCAAATCGTAAATGTAGGGGTGTAGATAAAACAAGTCTCAGCCAATAGACTAAAACATAAACTGTTTCGGTAGTGACAAGAAAATGCAGGACACATTTTCCTCCCCATAAAGTTTCATGATTTACAAAGAAAATACAAAATAAATATATATATATATATATATATATATATATATATATTCTAACCTCACTTTTATATAAATATATATACATATATTTTTTTTAAAAAACAACAATGGCAAAAATGCAAAAATTATTTTAAATTATTGCAAAAATCAAAGGTTGAAATTTAGGGGTACTGAAAGTACTGAAAGTATATTAAGCTTACTGATGGTAATATATATAAATATATATATATATATATATATATATATATATATATATATATTGTGTATTTCAACAGATCATAGAAAGACCAACATCTAGGATTTGGTTGTGGGACAGNGTATATTAAGCTTACTGATGGTAATATATATAAATATATATATATATATATATATATATATATATATATATATATATATATATATTGTGTATTTCAACAGATCATAGAAAGACCAACATCTAGGATTTGGTTGTGGGACAGCAGTTTGCACCAATTCTGTACAATGGCCCATTTCTAAAGTTTAGTTCTCGAAGAACAGTGAAGTCTACACCACAACTAACATCACATAGGAATAATGTCATTTTATAATAATTGCTTATAATAAACAATGTTGTTTAAGTCGCTTATAATAAACAGAACGTTATTGTATGTTTGTAGATGCTACAATATTTTTCTTATTATTCTTGGTGTGAACAGGCCTTAACACCCTTCTTGATTTAAATTACAGAGACAGCATTTAGTAAAACCATATATCTTTTGATTACCAATCATTCTAATTTTATTTTCTTTTTAAATTAATCTTTTTGTCCAATTTTCTTTTTTAAACTCATTTTAATTATATTTAGCTGGGTGTCAGTGATTTTATTTTATTTTATTTTATTTTATTTTATTTTATTTTATTTTATTTTATTTTATTTTACTTTATTTTATTTTAGAAGCTTGTATCTATACTCAATGTATATAAGGAATATTTGTATCTTTAAAGAACTTTATTTACAACAAATTTATCTTCTATTCTGCTTTGCCCTTTCTATCCTTGGAATAAAAACAAATCTCCTCAGCGTAGCAAAAAGAGCGGCGCCTGACAACAGAAAATAAATAAGCAAGTTTTCAGTGATTTGCTCCAGGACCGAATGGTAGATGAGTAATGCCACTGGAGCGAACCGTTCCCTCTACCCTGCCTCTGTGTAATTAGATTGTAATTGTACCACAGTGAGATGCCCAAAGGAACCGAGTCGTCAAATCAATTGCACTCTCCTAAATCATTGCCATTTTTGTTAGCTTTCTTTGGATGAATAATTGAAACATCTTGAAAGCGACAAAAGGCTTTGGGTAGTCATACCTGCTAAGCTCCTTAGTGAGTGATGAATTGATTTTTGTGAATGGATGAAAATGTAGCCATCCTGGGAGGTCTCGTCTCAATTTGACAACACATGCTCCTCAGTTAATGCAACATAAAGACAAGATAATTACATTAGCATTAATAATTAGAGAGCCTTACATGCTCCTTGATCAGAAAGTGCTGCAATATGTCATGAGGGTACATTTATGAGAAACAGAAAAATAGAATAGAATAGAATAGAATAGAATAGAATAGAATAGAATAGAATAGAATAGAATAGAATTTGTTTCCAGAGATGTTCTCCATAGAAACACATACAGACAAATTTCACAAGGACAAAATGGACTTACAACAGACACATCAGTCCATCTACACTGGCAGTGGAGTTCACACTCCATTTACTTTTTAATTTATTTAGATTAGTGTCACATTACAATCAGTCTGGAGCACCTCACTGCTTAAAAAGAACAATCAAAATCCAAAACACAAATCAAACAGACAGGGTCATGAAGTTAAATAGCATAGAGTGTGTGAGAGAGATGGAGGGAGTTCATGCCATTACTTCCCCAAAATCCTTCATGGGCGCATCAGGACACAGCTGTATGAGCGCGAAAGCAATCACACCGTTCATTTCAATAATGCTTAATCAGATCTGATTAACAAATGACCAGGTGCTGAAACAAATGAAGGGTAGATTGTTGTTTTAGTGTTTTTAGCATATAAATGCAATTTTTTGCATATTGTTTATTTTGTGCTTTGGATCAGTAGTTGGGGGGAATCTGTATTTTGCCTTTGAATCCATCCATTTTCTCATTCATATTTTCATGGATTAATTCACTTCCAGAATGAAAATTTCCTGATAATTTACTCACCCCAATTTCATGTCCTTGTTTCTTCAGTCAAAAAGAAATTAAGGTTTTTGAGGAAAGCATTCCAGGATTTTTCTCTATTTAGTGGAATCAACGGGTTGAAGGTCCAAACTGCAGTTTCAATGCAGCTTCAAAGGGCTCTACACGATCCCAGCCAAGGAATTAGACCTTATCTAGTGAAAAAAGAAAAAGTTTATATACTTTTTAACCACAAATGTTCGTCTTGCACTAGCTTGACCTAATGCATTACGTAATCACTAATTGGAAAGGTCACGCATGATGAAGACAGAAGTACCGAGCCAGTGTTTACAAAGCAAACATGCAAAGAAAGTCAAATGCCCTTTACAAAAAAGGTAAAACAGCGATGTTGGATGATTTTGATGTTGGAAGAGAAAATGAGATGGAATTTTTCGCCCTATGTTAACTTTTTGAACCAGAGGAAGAACTAACCATGCATGACCTTTCCAAAATAATTTCATAGTGCAGTCGTAGACACGCATCGTAGAGCTAGAGCAAGACGAGCATTTGTGGTTAAAAAGTATATATGTTTTAATTTTTTTTTTAAAAAATGATGGATAGTTTCAGTAGGTGAGACACTTATTCCTAGGCTGGGATCGTTGGCCACCATTGAAGTCCACTATACGGAGAAAAATCATGGAATGTTTTCCTCAAAAACCTTTTATTTTTGACTGCAGAAAAAAAGACATCTTTTAAGAACATGCATTAAAGACTTTAAAACCGCCTCCTAAAATACACTTAGGGAAGAGCAGGGACAGAGTAAAGCGGGACGAAAGTAACATTTTTTTGTCTTAGAGCCCGGACTATATTTGCTTTCCAAGCTATGACAGCACATTCAGCATGCAACCCTTGACGGAGCTGAGAAATATCACGTGATTTCATCATTGTTTCCTGTGGTTAGGTCCGGAAAGCAGTTTTCGAGTACAATAAGTAAATTATGGAAGCGGTAATTTTTTTTCGAATTAGTTATATATATATAATAACTAATATAATATTGTGTTTCTCGTTTCATGTGTCACAGTAATGATCAGTCTACATGTTACTTAGTGCTGTAATACATCCTGAAGTTTGGCTTTTCAGAGTTTTTTAGTACAGAAGTAAATTGGATTTAAATGTCAGGGGTTCCTGTCGGGACAAAAGTAACACTTGCTACTTTTGTCCCCCTACAGTGACAAGAAGTGTTTCTTTTGTCCCGCAGCAATTTGGTGACTTTTAAGTTTTGCTCTTCAGAAGACTCTAATTAAACTACATAAGTATTATGGATTTATTTTACAATGTCTTTATGAACTATTTGAGATGTCAAAGTTTGGTAAAATGGCCTTTCAGAAATCTCAGGTTTCATTAAAAATATCTTCATTTGTGTTTCAATGACGAACTTACAGGTTTGAAACAACATGACATCGATTACAGAATTTGGGGAGAAGCAACCTTTTAAAAATGGCTGATACAATTTTTGATTGTAATGTTTCATATATATTCTCTTATAATGTACAAGACAAAAGAGGCAGACAGGTGTGGCTTACTACTTTGTAATTTCTATTTATTTATTAGTGAAAGGAAAGATGACTAACATGTAGTGTTTAATGCTGTTATGTTTGCCATTTCAGAGTGGCTGTTATGTTGAAGTTTTTTTGTGGGTTACCATTGTGCTGAACAGCAGACCACATGAAGCTAAAATCTACACTGACTCTATGAGCACTGACTGTGCTAGTAACAAGTATTATCATGTTCATTAAATTTACAAGCTAATAAGTTATATTTAACATGTGCTGTGTTAGCTGCTGATTTTAACTGAAAACAATTAAACGATTAGTTCCAGAGTTTTAACTTAATGTAGTTTGTAGGTTTAACATAATTTAATTAGCATTTATTCATTCTTTTAACAGAGTAAAGCTAAAGATACTCATATACTCATATACCCGTCTCCATCTTTAATTCCCTAGACAGAAATGAGCAAAGAAGGACTTGTAACAAATAATGAATAACTTCAAGGCAAATAAGATCATTAAATTCTAGACTGCATAAAAAAGCTCTGTAATTAACCCTTGACACAAATGATCATTTTTAATAATTTAAGGTATCGCTAATACGAATCAGTGCTAATTACTAGAGTCTATAATCATTGATCAAAGAACATTTTAATTTAAGCCTCTCATTTTGCCTTAATGGCAATCAAACCCACAGATTCATAGACAAGGGGGTGAAAGGATAGGTTTACACCAAGGGTCCGTTTAGCACCATTTAGTACCCTAATGTGTTTTATGAATAAGTTTGCCTGCAGCCACTATCGAAGACCGCAGGAGACCTTGATCACCGACCGTGAAGGTAAAACGCTGTGAGTAATAGAATACAAGCAATCAGAAAGCTCTGTGCTGTTCTTTTGCAAGCAATACCACAAAGCAGTCTGGTGTCCTTTAAGCATAAAATTGAGATTTTTGTGTCTTTTAGAGCCAAATACTATGCAGTTTAGACATTGCATGTCCATTTTTCATCACTCAAACTGTAGGCAAACGAATGGCTAAAGCAGTTACCTGATTCGATCAATAACCTTCATTTCAAAGCATCTTGCTCGTTCAGTTCATTCAGACACTAAGTGAACGATAAACAGTCTGAAATTTCCATTTTGAGATTTAGATTCTAGAGACTTTTCTGTGTTTTAGTGCGATAATTGTCTCCCCGGTGCATCTACCAACCTAGAAAACGTGAAAAAGGACAACCTTGCAACTTTGTTTTGGTAAGCCTTTCTATGCAAGCATGTGAAAAAATGAGAAGCTCTGATTTTGCTTCCCCCGTGACGTAGGATAGGGAATTAATTATAACATTACCCCCTCTTAATAAATGTTTTCACCCCGACGCCGCCATTTTGTTTTCGCAAGCGACAAGGGCGTTTCGTCGATTTTTTCGTCTAAATTTTTGTTCTGGAAGTGGACTTCTCCTTTAATAGCATGTGATTTAGCATAGAGTGTTTTTTACGGCTGCGATGATAAATTGATGCAATGATAAATCGTCACCCGTAGGTTTCGGAAGAGCATTTTTGAAGCTCTTAGTGGGCGGGAGTCAGCCGTCGCCATCTTGGAATCGCGTCATTGCATGTCACTCCCGGATAATCGAAAATGGGCAAATGGGCAAATAGGCGGGACGTGGGTTGAGGTGGTTGCTGAAACCACGCCCGCCTAGCGCGACGGTGGTAACAGCAGCGGCAATCCACCTGTCACTCATGTGGCCACGCCCTAAATTATGCAGAACTTTAAGGCTTAATATAAATTAAACGGATGAGTTATAAAAAAAATTCACCCCCTCACAGTTGACATGATGGGCAAAATTAGCTATATAGACCAAAGCCACTTTTTGAACCAGGCTGTAAACATATTTTTTTTCTGCTGTGAAGTTGGGCATTTTAACATGGGACTGATTGCAGCCAGTCTCTAGCGGCCAGTCGATGAATTACAGTTTTAGTCACTTCCCTGTTGGCTTCAAGAGGGAGACCGGGAGGTTGCCACTTGAGAATGCATCACGATTCTCTCTGGAATAGGTTTGATCTTAGTTTTTAACAGCAGATGGCGCTCTAATCTAGTTTTTAACCGCAATCTCAAACGCTCATGAAGAACAGCGCTCAAGAGCACTTGTAAGTCATTTAATTGCACCTCCGCTCAGATTGCTTTTTTAAAATGATCATTTTAGGTTGAAGTGTGTGTGTAAGAAATTAGAAGCAAGCAGAGTACAGCTGTTTCTAAAGCATGCAGTGCCATCTGCCGGTCAAAATAAGCACAGAATCAATCCAAGAGAAAATTGCAATGCATTTAAAACATCACAGAATCGATGCAGAATTATTTCTCGATTCGCGATGCATCGATTTATTTTCCCAGTCCTAGTGTTTTTATGACAAGCCATCAATTAGCCATATTGGCATCACTGAACGTATGCCACTGAACCTAATGAAACTCGCATATTTTGCTGATTAATGCTGCTGAAAATGATAAATCCTGAGAACGTTCGGGGTTCAGACACACTCAGACACACTCTCTCTGTTTAAATCTAGATTAAAGACACATCTTTTTAGCCAAGCATTCAAACAATGCATCTCATAAACTTTTCCTGCAGCTATAT
>JAHKKF010535464.1:19822-46584 GCA_019740295.1 Labeo calbasu | reverse complement strand
TTGTCGTAAAACAAACTTCCCATCCAATCACAATGCGTTATCGATTAACTCGCAGTTAGTGAAGGAGGAATAGGTGGAATCGATCCCAGTTCTCTCAGACAGTGCTCAGTCAGTTCTCCTTGTGCCTGAACTGTCAAGTACACACAGTTGTCAAAATGTCCATCGTGTGGAGTATCTCACGTAAATACAGTCAGTTATGGCGTAAGTGAATGTAAACAGGTGGATGTAAACCGGATATGTGTCAGTATATTAGATCCATGCATTCGGTCTTAAAGGGACAGCAGTCAGGGTTGCCAGATTTTCGCAAACAAAACCCGCCCAATTGCTGATCAAAACTAGCCCAATCGCATACTGGGGGTCCCCTGGTAAAAATCACGTTCCAAAGGATAAATTTTTTATTTTTTTCTTGCCAAGGTTCCCCTGATAAAATTTTGCATTCCAGGGGTTAAACATTACATTATTGGGGTCATTTCAACCAATGGACATGAAAAACATCCCATGGCAACAGTGTTAAAGTAGCCCAAGTTTAGAGCCATTTGAAGCTGCATTTAAACTGCATTTTGGAAGTTCAAACTCACAAGCATCATAAATGTCCACTTTATGTAGAGAAATCCTTAAATGTTTTCCTCAAAAAACAATTTCTTATCGACTGAAGAAAGAAAGACATGAACATCTTGACAAGAGGGTGAGTAAATTATCTCTAAATTTCTGTTTTGGAGGTGAACTTCTTTAATTTGTATCTTTATTGTGTTAGTCTTATGGTTTGTAATTTGCTTTTTTGTTCTTTTTTTATTTAACAAAAATAATGATATATATATATGAATATAATATAGATTTAATTAAATAAAATTTCTCATATCTCGGTCATATTGCCCACCCCTTGTCCACCTGTCCCATATTCCACAATGAGAAATCTGGTCACCCTACCAAGGCTGTATGTATTTTATAAAAAATGCAGTAAAACAGTAATATTATGAAATATGATGATTTGCTGCTCAAGAAACATTTCTTATTATTTATTATCAATGTTGAAAAACAGCAATACGCTTTCAAAATTATTTGATGAATAGAAAGTTCAAAAGAGCAGCATTTATTTGAAACAAATCTTTCACAACAATGCAAAAATCTTTAGTGTCACTTTTGGTTAATTTAAAGGAGAAGTCCACCTCCAGAACAACAATTTACAGATAATGTACTCACCCCTTGTCATCCAAGATGTTCATGTCTTTCTTCAGTCGTAAAGAAATTATGTTTTTTGAGGAAAACATTTCAGGATTTTTCTCTATATAATGAACTGATATGGTGCCCCGGGGTTGAACTTCCAAAATGCAGTTTAAATGCGGCTTCAAACGATCACAAATGCGGTTGTAAACGATCCCAGCTGAGGAAGAAGGGTCTTATTTAGCGATAGTTTATACTTTTTTTTTAAAAATGAAAATAACTGATCATTTCGCTAGATAAGACCCTTCTTCCTCGACTGGGATCATTTACAACCGCATTTAGGATCATTTGAAGCTGAATCGCAGTACAGTACCAAAAAAAAATTCACAATACAGTTTGGACTAAATTGCACAAAAAGACACACTAAAGAGACAACAAAATGATTCAAATAAAAAGAAATAGTAAATTGATGCCTCTCCTGTTTAAGCTTAATATTGTTTAATAAACTTTTAGGCACAAAAAAGTAAACTTTCAGTATACCTACTGGCTGAAAAGCTGCAGCGACCACAGCGTGTGTTGATTTCTTGCAGCAGAAGTGGGATGCCTCATGCACACCGACTCCCGGTGCCCAGCGGTGGCAGTGACAGAGGCAGATGGCACAGGCCCGGGTCTAAGGAGAGGAACACAGGGTGCCAGGGCTGCACGGGACACCCAGGAGAGGCTTTCGAGGAGCAGTAGGCCACCTCTCTACATCTATCAGGGCCGGGGTGTTAATGAGAACGACGGAATGAGGAACACAAGGGAGGGAGGAGGAGAAGAACAGAAGAAGGACGCATTGATAAAAATGACAAAAGAACAGATGCAGGTGAACAGGCAGAGAAAAGGAGGAGGAGAAGAGAAAAAGCTGAATGACATTAATGATAGTTGTGAGATTACTCCAAGTGCAAGGGTGGGGAACGTCAGGTGTACAATGGAGGAAAAAATTCCTGTGTTGTTTTTTAAGTTTAGAAAACTCAAAGCTGGTTTCACCACAGGAGATCATGCTTATATATCCCATCATTCTTTGCTCCTGCAGCCAGGTGTGTGTTTTTGTGCGAGCGGCCCAGCAGAACATCACAAATGCATTATGGGATGCTGAGGGGGGCGGGTGCAGGAAGGGGACAAGAATCATGAATATTTTATAGAACATGAGAGGGACCAAACTGGGGTCGTCAGGAGATCATCAGCTGAGCCCATCAATATTACATGACACTTCCACATTTATTGTTCATGGAAGAGGGAATGTCTTGGGAGGGGGTTTCTTCCATGTATTCTTTTCGGATGAATCAGAGGAAAGTTTTATAGAAGGATAAACTTTTTTCTGGGGGATTTTTACATATACGTGGCTGGTCAGCCTGACATTTAGCAGAAAAGCCCTGCTAGATGTAAGAATACAACTTTTTAATTCTCAAAGTCAAAACTGCAGCATGTTGATGATATAACGGCATGTCTTGGGAAGCTTTTGCCACCTGCTGATCACAGTTTCCGTTTTACTAAAACACACCAGATGTATTTCCCCTATTAATCTCGATTATGCAATGCAAAATCTACCAAGATTTTACTTCAAATGCTTTACATGGGATACTAAATACCAAATTAGCATAAATCCACACATGCAAAATCCTGCATTATTTTATCTGAGGAATATCTATCCATCTATACAAATCTGTAGTCAGGATTAGTTCACTATAATTTACAGATAATGTACTCACCTCCTTGTCATCCAAGATGTTCATGTCTTTCTTTCTTCAGTCGTAAAGAAATTATGTTTTTGAGGACAACATTTCAGGATTTCTCTCCATTAATGGACTTCTATGGTGCCCCATATTTGAACTTCCAAAATGCAGTTTAAATGCAGCTTAAATGCAGCTTCAAAGGGCTCTTAACGATCCCAGCCGAGACAGAAGGGTCTTATCTAGCAATACGATCAGTTATTTTCTAAAAAAAAAAAAAAAAAATTACAATTTCTATACTTTTTTAACCTCAAATGCTCGTCTTGTTTAGCACTGTCAACTGTTTTTTCCGGTCATGACAGTTAGGGTACGTCTAAAAACTCCCGTCTCATTTTCTCCTCCAACTTCAAAATCGTCCTACATCGCTGTTATCTGTTTTTAAAGGGTGTTTGATCATCTTTGCATGTTCAATTTGTAAATCTGGGTTGGCACTTTTGCTGCGATGTAGGACGATTTTGACGTTGGAGGAGAAAATGAGATGGGAGTTTTTAGACGTACCCTAACTGTCATGACTGAAAAAAAATAGAGTTCACAGTTCACACAGAGCAAGCGTTTGATATAAAGTATATAATTTGTAATAATAATAATAAATAAATAAATAACCGATCGTTTTGCTAGATAAGACCCTTTTTTCTTGGCTGGAATCGTTTAGAGCCCTTTGAAGGTGCATTTAAGCTGCATTTCAAGTCCATTCCATGTTGAGAAATCCTGAAATGTGTTCCTCAAAAAACATGTTTGAAGACTGAAGAAAGAAAAAGACATCAACATCTTGGATGGCAAGGGGGTGAGTAAATTATCTGTAATTTTTTTGATCTGGAAGTGAACTAATCCTTTAAATTAAAATATTAGATTACAAATACTAATGTAAATTATGGAATGTAATTTATAATGAATAAACATATTTTAATTAAACTATATAACCTTTTCTTGAATATACTCACCAGTTATTCTCCAGATTCTTCTGAACAATCCAGAGTTTTCGTACTTTTATAAGCCTGCTGGAAATCAATAATTGAGCAGTGAAGTATAGCATGCTGTTGGATTTTCAGGTAAGGGGAAGAATGAATATTTATAATTCTGAAGTCCTGTAGCGTTCAGGTAGTACACCGTGGTAATGAGAGGACACACCGAGCGGAGCCTGAAAAAAATAATCAAGTTGTACAAGAATATGAAAGAAACATCTGAAGGCACTTTACTCACCGCGTATGTCCTGTGTTTTATTTGCTGTTGTTCACATCTCTGGTTTAGGTCAGGACATTCCGGTTTTCATCGGGAGGTTAAATTTCTCAGGCTGTGGAGGTCTATGACGGACTCCTGTGAATTGATGCAGCTCACCTGCTGTATGAAAGATATTGTGGTTTATTTGAACGAGAACACAGAGTCAGTATGTTACCTTAAAATCTCTCTCTATTTGCTTTTTATAGTTTTATTAAACTAAATACTGAATTTTCCATTCACACGTAGCTATGTTTAGAAACATGAAGCACACAGAAATTAATAGGATGTCTTTGGGAAACAAACCCACATATAGTGAATCATAAAATGTACAAGGACTGATTAGAGAGCAGCATACCAACCTATCAATAATTCAAACAACAATCGTGCCATAAAACTCCCCATACACACACACACTCAAAGTCTTGTCCCCAGCTCTCTCTCTCTGTCTCGCAGAAGTGTGGGCCCCTCACCTGGCTTAGATCAACAGAAGTTGCTCAGCAGGTTCTCAGGTTCCCCGTGTATGGCCTGGGTCCACAGCTCTCATAGGTCATTAAAGGAGCGGCATGCTGCTAGCTCTCATAGCACTGCTGCTGGGTCACTGTACAGGACACACACACACACGCATTACTTAGACCTGCTCCTAATGAAACTCTCATGACTTCAGAACTTACAAAACAGAGCAGCTGAAAAATGCAGGGAACCAGACATCATTTTGAAAATTACATATTTGTGTGTGTGTGTGTGTGTGTACTTGTTTTTGCTACATTGTGGGGACCGAATGTCCCCACAAGGATAGTAAAACCTGAAATTTTTGACACTGAAAGTGTAACGATGCAAACATGTTTTCTGTAAGGGTTAGGTTTAGGGTTAGGGTTGGGTTAGGGGATAGACAATATCGTTTTGTCAGTATAAAATCTATAGAAGTCTATGGAAAGTTCCCACAATTCACAAAAATAAACGTGTGTGTGTGTGTAGTAAATGACAGAAAGACTAAATCTATTTCTATTAAATACATTAAGCATCGTATTGTAAACACATACACAATTTTTTTCCGATTTTAAATTAAATATACATTTAAATTAAATGTATAAATGTACATATTCGATTAAGTAATTTTAATCATTTTTATTTTATTATTATTTATTATTTATTAATAATTTCCGTAATTTTTATTTAGTAATTTTAAATGTGTGAAAGTATATGTATATTATTTGTTTTCTCTATACATATTTTTTAATAAATTATTCAATAATAAACACCTGATGTCTTTTCCTTGCTACATATACACTACCAGTCAAAGGTTTTTGAACAGTAACATTTTTAATGTTTTTTGAAGTCTTCTGCTCACCAAGCCTGCATTTATTTGATCCAAACCACAGCAAAACAATAACATTTTGAATATTTTTACTATTTAAAATACCTTTTCTCTTTAAATACTATTTAAAATGTAATTTATTCTTGTGATCAAAGCTCGATTTTCAGCATCATTACTTCAGTGTCACATGATCCTTCAGAAATCATTCTAATATAATGATTTGCTGTTCAAGAAACAGTTTACATAATTTTTTTCTTTTTTTGGGAAAGAAATTCTAGAAATGAATACTTTTATTTAGCAAGGATGCTTTAAATTGATCAGAAGGTATGATAAAGACATTTATAATGTTACGCAAGATTTCTGTTTCAGATAAATGCTGTTTTTCTGAACTTTCTATTCATCAAAGAAACCTGAAAAAAATTCTACTCAGCTGTTTTTAACATAATGATTATAATAATAAATGTTTTTAAGCATCAAATCAGAATATTAGAATGACTTCTGTAGGATCGCGTGACTGGAGTAATGATGCTTAAAATTCAGCTTTGAAATCACAGGAATAATTGACGTTTTAAAATATATTCAAATAGAAAACAGTTATTTTAAATAGCAAAAACATTTCAACATTTTACTCTTTTTGCTGTAGTTTGCATCAAATAAATACAGGCTTAATGAGCCGAAGAGACTTATTTAAAAAACATTAAAAATCTTTTGACTGGCAGTGTACATTTGTAAGAATACATGTATATGTTTATAATATTTTACAACTTGTGTGTATATATAGAGAGAGGGAGCTCTGAATAATTGCTTAGACCCCTAAACTTGTTTACAATCTGATATAAAAATCAAGAGGCTATATTTAATTGATCTGTACAATCGAAGTCTAATTAGTAACTCAATTTATAGAGCTATAATCATAACAACTATTATGCCCAAGCAGACCACTGGGAGCAATAAGCATATTTTCTTCTACTTTCATTGCGGTTCCTAACATCAACCCCACATGCTTCAGTGACAAATTATTCATTTATGGTCTGACATGCATAGTTCACTTAGTACTCCAGTTTTTACACTACTAAAGATGACCCCAGAAAGTGTACATAAGGTTATGTTAACACTTATACAGACAACATAACAGCACAACACTCTATATAGCACATACATATTTAAGTAGAGCAGGTTATGAATATTTTGCAGTGTTAAGTTTCCTATTAAGCGTTGACATTTCTCTCCTCACTGTAGGTGGTACTGGGGGAAACTGACAGGTTGAGGAAAGGAATTTCCATGCAAACTCCACGTTTTTTCTCGCATCCGGTGTGTGCATGTGTTAGAAAGAGAACGAGAAGGGGGAGAGAGACAGGAGTAAATTGAATTTTTCAGGAAACTACACCCTCCAGCACAAAGGGTTCAGATATATTCTAATATTCTTATGCAGACACTAATAAATGCGTTCTAAATTAAAAACACTTACAAGCACCGTATATCATGTAAATAATCAAATAATACATACATTTCCATCGTCTGAGGTTTACCTGTATTAACATTCAGCGCATAATGGCACTAAATTAATTTATGATGTCAAAGGACACTCTGAAATATTTATATGAGAAAGGGAAACTAGATTAAGCGTTGCCTAAAAACGAACAGAAGAAAACACCACTCATTCAATAATTGATAGAACATAAAATGATAAACCGCTTTAAATGCTCAGAATTGTTTGTCTGTTTTTCACATTTCTAAAATAGTTGTATGAAGTTATTGAAGCGCGTAATGCATTAATAATTGATGGTGATGTGGTCTCTAACCTCGTTACTATAGGAAAGCTCAGCAGGAGCTTAGATTGGACATGAAAGACAGTCAGCAGTGCAAATAAAAACATTTCAAGTCCATCTTTACACGCATAAACAATATCTTACTTTATTTATTTGATCAGAACAGTCTAAGCGTTTTGCACAAAAAAGAATAATAATAATGAACTCTTGTACAATATGAGTCTTCGTGTTTAAACGCTCAAACTTGTATATGCGAACAAATGATGTCACATTAAAAAAATACACAGTCTTTTGTCGCCATCTAGTGGAATGTTTTTATTAACAGACGATAAGTGTCATGTTTCAAGATTGGACACGACAATATTGTTCTTATTCTGACAATGAGTTTTCAATATAAAAGTTTCCACATGTGCAGCAAAATACCAAAATTAAATTAACATTAAAATGAAAAGTAGTCAACACTGTGTGTAGAAATTTGAAAAAAATGGAGAAAAGGCATTTAACTCTTTCCATGCTGAAGAAAGGGCTCAAGTGATTGTACTTGTCACGAATGTTTTAAAATGATACAAAATCACTCTTTAAACAGGGTGGCATGCAAAATGTTGGATGCAGCCACATACTAGCCTATGTTGTTGGTAAATGAAGGGTCATGAAACCCTAAAACACACTTTTTGAGATGTTAACATATGTGACCATGGACCGCAAAGCCAGTCATAAGGGTCAATTTTTCAAAATTGAGATTTATACATCATCAGAAAGCTGAATAAATAAGATTTCCATTGATGTATTGTTTGTTAAAATAGGACAATATTTGGTCGAGATACAACTATTTCAATAAATGGAAATTGAGGGTGCAAAAAAATCTAAATATTGAGAAAAATCACCTTTATGTTGTCCAAATGAAGGTCCTAGCAATTAATATTACTAATCAAAAATTAAGTTTTCATATATCTACAGTAGGAATTTTACAAAACATCTTCATGGAACATGATATTTACTTAATTTCCTAATGATTTTTGGCATAAAAGAAAAATCAATAATTTTGACCCATACAATGTATTTTTGGCTACTGCTACAAATATATCCCAGCGACTTAAAACTGGTTTTGTGGTCCAGGGACACATATATGTACAGGATGCACATCATTGAAAACAATAATAGCACTCTTTATGTATATTATTAAGGAAAAGGTGGTTGTTTTTTAAAAAAATTTTTAGAGCTATTTTGTTCTTCCGGTTTAAAAAGCAAAGTTGAACCAACGTCACGAAAAGTGATGTACCAAGTCTGCATTTATGTGATCTGAAGTACAGCAAAAACAGAAAGATTCAGAAATACTTTTTACTATTTAAAATAACCGCTTTCTGTTTGAATATATTATAAAATTTAATTCATTTTAAAATTAAAATTAAATTGATTTCAAAGCTGAATTTTTAGCATCATTACTCCAGCCACATGAGCCTTCAGAAATCATTCTAATATTCTGATTTGCTGCTTAAAAACATTTATTATTATTATTGTTCTTGTTGTTGTTATTTTGAAAACGGCTGAGCAGAATTTTTTTTTTAGGTTTCTTTGATGAATAACAGCATTTGTATGAAAAAAAAATATTTTGTAACATTATAAATGTCTTTATCATAACTTTTGATCAATTTAAAGCATCCTTGCTAAATAAAAGTATTAATTTCTATAATTAATTTCTATAATTTCCCAAAAAAAAGAAAAACATTATACTGACTCCAAGCTTTTAAATGATGTATAATGTTACAAAAGCTTTTTATTTCAGATAAATGCTGTTCTTTAGATCTTTCTATTCATCGAAAATCCTGAAAAATGTACTCAACTGTTTTAAATATTGATAATAATAATAATAATGTTTCTTGAACAGCAAATCAGCATATTAGAATGATTTCTGAAGGATCATGTGACACTGAAGACTGGAGTAATGATGCTAAAAATGTAGCTTTTATCACAGGAATAAATTACATTTTAAAATATATTCAGATATTTTAAATAGAAAACAGATTTCAGAATTTTGCTGTWCTTTGATTCAAATAAATGCAGGCTTGGTGAGCAGAAGTGACTTTTTTACTGAAATGTTAAAAATCTTATTATCCAAAACTTTTTACTGGTAGTGAATATGCGTTAATTTAAAGTGGTTAATTTAAACATTTGTTGTCCCTAAAATACACTAGGTTAATTGTAGGTATAATAGCAATTAATATACCTAATAGGTTTCAAACAACACATCGCATGTGTTTTCCCAGTGTTAACATTGTGAATCGACTATTCCAGTCAAGTTATTTAAAAAAAAAAAGTCTGGTCTGTGATCACCACTAGATGGCGCGCTGCTCCCATTAATTGGGACTACAAGTATTAAACTTTTTTAAATAGAAAAATAACACAAAAGACACAAGTAATACCGTTAAAACTATACATTATATCTGAACTGATGCTCAAAATATTATATTTTTAACGAAAACATAGGAAGCGAAAAACTAAGAAGAAAAAAATGCAAAGTCAGCAAATAAAAGTGTATGGCACACATTTTCCCCTCAAATTCTCTGTCCCTCTATTCTCAGTAATATGGTCTCACATTTGCTTTGCAACACTAGTGGCGCGTGATTTTGCAACATTACGGGGTTTATGTCTTCAGATAAAGCAACATATCTGGGCTGAGATTCTCCAGTAGAGACTAAATAGCGAGCCATGGCACCTACCGTTATACTTTTATCTTTGCTAACTTTTATCATTGTTTTAGTTGGAGGAGTAACTACTTCACCTTCTCTTAAAAAATCAGCTACAACTGCATCATATAATTTAAATTACACTCAGGCATCATCATCATCATCTGCAACTGGAAGCGGGAGAGCCCGTATTAAACCCAGGACCACCAGCGCTTATGGAAACACCTCACCTACTAAGGTAAGCAGATTCTCCAAGACGGTCAAACCCACTGAGGCGACCACCAGAGCTCTGAAAGCCACTGAGGGAAGCACCAAACCTCTGACAGCCACGACATTTAAACCCACCGAGGCGACCAGCAGAGCTTCCAAACACACGACAGGGAAGCCTTTTGAGTCAACTAAGGGAACCACGAAAGCCCTGAAACCAACAACAGTGAAGCAAACACTACCAGCCACAAAAACGACGACCACCCCAGCGCGCTTCAACACAGAGGACCTGAATGAGAACATTGATAAAAACGTGGAACGGAGAGTTTGGAACACAAAAGAAAGTGAAGAGCCACCGGTATTTGGTAAGTAAATGTGACACTCTTCTTTCCACTTTTGGAAATGAATGTTAAGGAACTAATAAAATTATATATTTAATTTTAATAAAATATTATAAAGTGTAACATTCTATATTAAATGTTTCTATTTTTGCAATTAAAATTCTGTAGAATTCAGTATACAAATAAATCATTTTTAAAATGGAATGGAGAGTTTGGAAGTGAGAAACCAGTTTTTTTTTCCTATCCATTTTTTTTCTATCCATAATTCCATCTATCTATATATTTATACATTTGTGCATCATTCATTCCTCCATCCATCCATGCTTAAAAAAACTTCTGAGATTATCAGTTCATAAATATGACCCTGGACCACAAAACCAGTCATAAGGGTCTTTAAAAACAAAACAAACAAAAAAATTGAGATGGAGACAATAGGATAAAATTGGCCAAAATACAGCTATTTAAAAATCTGGAATCTGAGGGTGCAAAAAAATCAAAATACTAAGAAAATCACTTTTAAAGTTGTCCTAATGAAGTTCTTAGCAATGCATATTACTAATCAAAAATTAAGTTTTGATATATTTATGGTAGAAAATGTACAAAATATCTTCATTGAACATGATCTTAATATCCTAATGATTTTTGGCATGAAAGTAAAATCAATAATTTTCACCCGCACAATGTATTTTTGCCTATTGCTACAAATATACCCCCTGCTACTTGGCTGGTTTGTGGTCCAGGGTCACAAATATGCAAGCAAGAGTTGTTACATAATCCCAGCCATATTCAAGCGCTGCACAAATATTCCTCTTCCTGTTTCAAAAGGCAATTGGGTCACACGTCAGTGAACTAGTTCTTTTCACTAACCAAACAAACCACAAAGTTGAAAAGCATGGTTTTCCATAGATTATATTCAACTGCAGGAATTCTATGGTCAGAATTATTGGAAAATCTTAGTTTCTGTCATGTATCTTGTATCAGGTTAACTAAAATAAGGACATGTACAGAACATCTGCTAGAATTATAAAGTTAGTTGAAGTCTTTAATTTGCTGAGGACAGAGAACCCATTCAAGAACCCACTTTAAACAAAACAGTCATCGAAATGAGACTTCACAAGCAACAGCTCTTGTTCTTTTCATCTTCTCAGTTAATCTCAGAAACTGGGGTGTTTTAGCAGATTTATAGGGGGAGGTGGTTGTGTAACAAGTCCAATTACATCCAGAGCTCTCCAAACACCTCTTAAAGACGAGCCCAGCGGCATCTTACAGCCCTGCTGTCTATCAGTGTGGAGCATTAAACAATTTAAAGGGCAGCAATACAACAGTCCAGGTCAAAGTAATTGGGTCACCTAAACATCAGCAGTGCCAGGAAATCTCCCCACTTTCAGATGAATTGGTGAGGAATGCTGACTCCACAAACCATCGGACTGACTCACCCACAAGAACCAGATGTGCTCGTCTCTAACTTAAAGTCTGATCACTTTTACATGATGCACAGACACAAAGGTTCACATGCAACAGGCTCAGATACAGTAATGCTAATCAGTAACAAACAAGATGTTTCTGGAAATTTTATCCAAACTTTTTGCTCGTTAAGAAGTTCACAAGGTTAACCAGGTAAAGTACAGTAAGTAAAGGTAAAGTAAAAAGAATCCTAAAATCTTTTAACTAT
The DNA here is from genome assembly GCA_019740295.1 of Labeo calbasu. Taxonomy (NCBI): domain Eukaryota; kingdom Metazoa; phylum Chordata; class Actinopteri; order Cypriniformes; family Cyprinidae; genus Labeo; species Labeo calbasu. Next base: position 34,445 of record JAHKKF010535464.1, on the reverse strand, counting down.
TTATACTTGCATTAAAAGAGCAGCCTCCACAGCAGCAGATAATGCATGTGGAAAATATTTATATACAGTGTGAGTGGGATTTGAAGTATGAAAGATTATACAATGCATACTGTAACTTTTAGTTGTGTGTCATATATACTGAAGTTTATTTATAATGAATATTATAAACTAAACATCCTGGCAGGATGTGGAGCATCACATGGAGTTGGTTAGTATTGCTTTTGAACATGCTTATGTTTACAAGACATAGTTATTATGAATTAGTCTAAATATTTATTGTTAGCATCATAAAGCTTCTGTATAGACTAAGGAATAACTCCCAATGACGAATAATGAATAATGAACTCCCCGCTCACAAATACGAGTTTCCCAGTTGTGCAGGTTTTACGAAACCAAATGTGAACATGTAAATGTATTGTAAAATTATTGAAATATTCAAATAAAATCTCAGGAATTCTTCAATGAGTATTTTAGGTTAAGTGAGTTTAGCTGACAGAAAACATTTGGGAATTCCTGCAATATTAAGTTTTTCCACATATAGTGGTATCAGTGTTTTCAGCATTGATCCTAAAGGCTTCAAAAACAGCTACAAAATTGCCTGGTAGAGAAGGGAGAAAGTATTTGAAAAGCGGATGGGTCAAGCTGAATTCCTCAAACAACAGTTTCCTGTCTGTCCTGCAGCTGCACCGAATGTAAAATCGTATGCACTGATTACTAAACAGTTTTTTTTAGAAATTGCATTCAAAATCCACTTGGCTCAAAAATCTGAGGAGCACACAATGTTTCTTTTCCTCTATTTCCCTCCCTCACTTTAAATCATCTCTTTTGCTTTCTCAGAGTGTCCTCCTTTGGGTCTAGAGTCTCTGAAAGTTAAAGACTCGCAGATTCAGGCTTCTTCTTACAAGCGTATGGGCCTGGGGCCACACAGGGGCCGACTCAACATACAGGTGAGCCACACTACAGAATAAACCTTAAATATATACATACGCACTACCATTCTAAAGTTTAGGGTCAGTAAGTCCGTTTTTTTTAATTAATTATTTTTTAGCAATGAGTCAGGGACACATTAAATTGATCAAAAGTGACAGATAAACACTGTTTTTTCAACATTCTATTCATAAAAAACATGGTTTACACAAAAATATTAAGCAGCACAACTCTTTTAAACACTAATACTAATAAGAAAGGTTTCTTGAACACCAATTCAGCATATTAGCTTGATTTCTGAAAATACAAAACAGTAACTTTAATTTGCAATAGTATTTTACATTTTCACTGTTTTTACAGTATAAATGCAGGCTTGATGAGCATAAGAAACCTCAAAGAGTCCAAACTTTTGAATGAGAGTGTATTTGTCACCATAAATATAGTATCCATTATCATTAGTGTATTTGTCAGTTTGTGTTTTTCAGATTAACAAAAACACTGTTAACACTGTTATTGTTTGTTTGTTTGTTTGTTTGTTTTTGCAGTCTGGTGTGGAGGATGGCGATATCTATGATGGAGCTTGGTGCGCCCTGTATAAAGACCAGAACCAGTGGTTACAGATAGATGCCAAAAAGCTCACAAAGTTCACAGCAGTGATACTACAGGGTCGTAGCTCCATATGGAGGTACTTCATGTAATAATATATTACTTTACCATAATGCCACAATTAAAACAAACAGTGAATTTCAACAATAACTATATGCCACTTTTATTTTGTAGCTTGGACTTTGTGGAAACCTTCAAGGTTCAAGTTAGCAATGACACCGTTAAATGGAAGCCATGCATGAATGGAACAGAAGAGGCGGTACGTTAATCTCTTTGTTATCAAGTGTAAAAAAGAAATGGTCTTTTATATACTTTCTATTGTATTGTAAAATGTAGTTTATTCTGTGATGCAAAGCTGAACTGTCAACAGTCTTTAAAATTAAAAAAAGTCTTAATATTAATTGTTAGTTATTAACTTTTTAATCAATAGTTTATACTCAAGTATATGTAGTTTACATACTGTAAATGTGATGTCAGAAAGTTGCTTTTTTTCCCCCCATTTAAAAAAAGTTCTGTATGGAACCCCGTTTCCGCCACTGAATAAAAAAATGTATATCTCACAATTCAGACTTTTTTTCTCTCGCAATTAAGAGTTTACATTTTGCTATTCATTTATTTTTCTTAGAATTGTGAGATATGAACTTGCAATTCTGAGAAATACAATCAGAATATATATATATATATATATATATATATATATAAAATCAACATCTTTTTCCCCCGTAAAAAAATTAGACTTCCTATTTAACTCTCAAGATACAAACTCAAATTTGCGAGAAAAAAGTCAGAATTGTGAGTTCTTAAGTATTTATCTCGCAAATGCAAGTTTGTATCTCAAATATAGTTTATATCTCTACAATTCTACAACATTCTACAATTCTACAATTCTATAACAATTCTACCTTAATAACTCGCAAGAAAAAGTCAAAATTATGAGATTAAAAACAAGTTTATATCTTGCAATTCTGACTTTTTTTCTTGTGAGTCATTAAGCCAGAATTGTAAGATATAAACTCGTAATTGCAAGTTATAGGAAGTCCAATTTTTTAGGAGGGAAAAGACTGATATGTTCTCAGAATTGGTAATTTCTATCACACAATTCTAACTTTATCACTCAAAATCGCAAGTTTCTATCTCGAAAAACCTTCATTTCTAAGAATTGCAAGTTTATGTCATGATTCTGTGCTAAAAGTCAGAATTGTGTTTTTATCTCGGAATTCGGACTTTATAACTCGCAATTGTGAGTGTATATCTCACAATTCTGAGAAAAAAAGTTAGAACTGCAAGATAAGTCACAATTAGCTTTTTTTCATTTTTTATTCAGTTGTGGAAACAGGCTTCCATAGTTCTGAGACTGTTTCCAAACAGTAAAAAAAATACAGTCAACCTAAATACAGTATTTTATACCAAAAAATGACATTTTTAAGTAAAATCATGTAGGAATAGGTTTTTTTAAGATAACAATGCAGATTCCCATTTTTTAACGTGTAGAAAACAGTTCTCTCTTTTGTCAGAAAAAGCATCACGAACAACAGTATTTTTCATTATGTAACACTATTAAGCACAGTTTTGAGGCTGAATTACAGTTTTCCTCTCATTTAAAGGAGATAATCTAAAATAAGCCCTGTTTTCCAGACAGTAGGTTGCGCCATTCACTGCTGCTGGTGTGTATTAGCCTCAGTATCTTTGTGACATCATTATATCCATTCAGCATTTCCAGCTGGCACAGGGCGGTTTGTACTAACAGAGGTTGGAGGCGGGCGCTGGCAGTAGTTGGCAGGGTTAAGCGGCTCTTTTGAAAAGAATAGCCTGCCCACTGCGGACTGCGCTGTGCCAGCCTTTCGTGTGCCTCCTTGGGCATAGACTAGAATGAGGTGCAGTGCCAGCTGCCACTGGCAAATGTCATTTGGATCATATCAATAGGATCACTCACCAGAAGTGATCTTGTATGCTAACAGGTGTTTGAAGCGAACCAGGACAGTGAAACACCAGTCTTGGCCGTTTTGCCCGAGCCGGCGGTGGCACAATACATACGCATTAACCCTCAGACCTGGTTTAAGAATGGGACCATCTGTCTGAGAGCTGAAATTATGGGCTGCGAGCTGCCAGGTATGCCAAACACAAACCTTTCATTCATTCCACATATGGAAGAGCTTTCTTTGCCATATCATGGAGATCACAGGTCTTAAGAGATTTAAGGAAAACAAAACAATTTATCAAACTGATAAGTGCATAAATTGTAATGATATACTACTGTGAATAAAAACGTGGGCACAGTAATATTCACAAACTCCACAATGTGTTTTAAGATCCAAACAATATTTACCCATGGCAAGCTGAGGAAGGCACCAAGGACAAACTGGACTTCAGACATCATAACTACAAAGAGATGAGGAAGGTGAGAAAGATGGAGTCTTTTCTTGGCTTGTTTTGTCAATATAATATGGTAAATTAAATAATATATCAGTTGCAGCTTTAAGGCATAGTGCACCCAAAAATTCTGTCATTAATTACTCACCCTCAAGTCGTTCCAAACCCATAAGATCTTCGTTCATCTTCAGAAAACAAATTAAGATATTTTTGATGAAATCTGAGCGCTTTCTAACCCTGCATAGACAGCAACACAACTGACATGTTCAAGGCCTAGAAAGGTAAATAGTTCATGTGATCCAGATCCGGATGCAGGTTTTCTTTGCGCACAAAAAGTATTCTCATAGCTTCATAACATTACAGTTGAACCACTGATGTCACATGGGCTATTTTAACAATGTCTTCATAACCTTTCTCGGGCTTGAACACATAAGTTGCGTCATTTCAACTATTTCTTTAAAGCCAGCAGACCTACATGCTAGTACAGTGCACTTCAGATTGATAGAGAGGGGCTTCAGTCAAGCCGCATGATCTAAAAACCAGCCCTGGCTAGAAAACAAACATTTTCCAGATTGTCACGTCAGGATGTGAACACTGCCTTGCGGACCACTTGCGGTCAGTCTGACCACTATTATGCAACAGTGTCTACATTAACACAACCCTGCGGGCAAGAAACAAAAACCACATTTATATACACATAGAAAGATAAATGCAAGGAATGTTGTAATATATTCTCCACTCATGGATCCTTGATTACATTAATACATGAATGGATCTAAAGGAAAATATGTGCTCTGTCATACACAATTTCCAAAATGTTGGGGTCAGTATGATTTTTTCTTATGGTCACCAAGGCTGCATTTAAAGTGTAATTTATTCCTGTGTTGGCAAAGCTGAATTTTCAGCATCATTACTCCAGTCTTCAGTGTTATATGATTTTTCAGAAATGATTATGATGTGCTGATTTGCTGCTCAAGAAACATTTATTATCGTCTCATTATAAAACAGCTGTATTGCTTTATTTCTGAGGAAACTATGTTTGATCATTCACTTTTACTGTCATTTTTTGATGTGTCCTTGCATTATGTAAGATTAAGCTGTGAAAAAGTGCTTCATCATTTGTCTTTCAGCTCATGAAGTCTGTGAGTGAGATGTGTCCTGATATCACCCGCATTTACAGCATTGGCAAAAGCTACATGGGCCTTAAACTGTATGTGATGGAAATCTCAGACAATCCAGGCAAACACGAGCTGGGTGAGTTTTAGTCCAAACACAAGTTGTGACCACTACCACTATATTCTGTTTAATCATACATAAACCTGGCTAATTTAAATTTACATAAACATTTACAGTAAATCAAAGCAATTTAATCCGCTTTTATCTAACATTTTATGGGATAAAAACACAATTTTAGGCCATGAAGTGTTTCTTTAACTCACTTTTACTTATGAATTATACTGACTAAAAAAAATTATACTGACTAAAAAAAAAAAAAAAAAAAAACTCAGTAAACCTTTTTTTGAACAACTTTACAATTAAGAAATTCACTTACAGAATAAAAAAATTCTTTGTCAATTTATGTCATCCACAATGTCTTTCCTGTTTTACTTTCTTCAGTCGCAAAGAAATTAAGGTTTTTGAGGAAAACATTCTAGGATTTTTCTCCATATAGTGGACTTCAATGGGAACCAATGGGCTGAAGGTCCAAATTGCAGTTCCAATGCAGCTTCAAAGGGGCTTCAAATCAGCATCCTATCTAGTGAAACGATCTGTCATTTTCTTAAAAAAAATTTAAAATGAATATACTTTTTAACCACACATGCTTGTCTTGCATTAGCTCTGCAATGTGCATCTTCACGCATTAAGTAATCATGTTGAAAAACGTCATGAACGGTTAGTTCTCAGTCTGTGTACTTTGGTACAAAAATGTAGGGTGGGACAAAAACTCTCTCTTGTTTTCTCCTCCAACTTCAAAATCGTCCAACATCTTTGTCTTATCTTTTCTGTAAAGGGCTTTGACTTTCTTTGCACATCCGCTTTGTAAAAACTGGGTCGGTACTTCCCAAAATGAGCATTTGTGGTTAAAAAGTATATACTTTTTTATTGTTTTAAGAAAATTACTGATCGTTTCGATAGACAAGACACTTATTCCTCAGCTGGGATCGTGATGAGCCCTCTGAAGCTGCAATGTGGACCTTCAATTGAAGTTCATTATATGGAGAAAAATCCAGAAATGTTTTCCTCAAAAACCTTAATTTCTTTGCAACTGAAGAAAGAAAGACATGAACATCCTGGATGACATGGGGGTGAGTAAATTATCAAGTTTTTTTCTTATTCTGGAAGTAAACTAATCCTTTAAGGCCAGTGGCCTCCTTTTCAAGCTATAGTATATTGATGTGGCAAATCTCTTTCCTTAAAGATACATGGGCAGAATATGCAGACTGAATTTTCAATGCAGATTTTGGAGAGAAAATCTGTGGAACTCAAAGTAAAATGTGTTAAACTAAACAAACGAATTGGAGTTCAACTTCTGTGGAAATCTGTGGAGTTTTCCATAGCGTTTTCTGGCACAGATTCCATGTGAATGCAGTTATCAGTTTTTATGCTGGAACGAGAGCAACTGGAACACAGCCCAAAAACCCTCTGCCCCCTCTCTCTCTCTCACTCGCTCTCATTCACTCTGATTTGCCCTGTCCGTTTACACTGGGCAACTCTAGTGTTTACATTGGCCTGTGGGTTAGAGATTGGTTTCTTGGTGAGAGAGGTTGCCAGCTCTGGCAGTGGTTTACTCATCTCCTGCCAGCACTCATAATGCAGGCTGGAGCCAGGCATGCATTCGCAGAAAGCCATGGCGGCAGACCTCTGAAAGTGTCTAGAGAATGAAAGTAGGAAGAAATAACCTCACCCGGTGTGTTAGAAAATCATAGAGCATTTCACAAGTGGATCAAAGCATGTGGCAATTCTGTTCAGGAAGAAATTTGACCCAATTAATGTGAGAAATACAGGGCACAGTGGAGAAATGTCAGGCCAACCTACAAGACTCCACAAGTTATGGCCTCTTTGGAAACAGATTAGCTGTATGTCAACTGTGTTTATAAACTGAGAACAGTATGAAAGTGCATTTCGTGCTCTAGTGTTACAAGCAACCTGCGTCATTTCTGAGGCCAAATAACATACCCAAACATCATTATTGGCTGCATTTTCTTAACACATAAACAGTTTTTTAATAGAACACAATTAAAAATCCCACACTGCTGCGCTCTATTATAGGAGAGTATTTCCTAGCCTGTCTGATGGGTGTATCATCCTTTTTGGTTGTACACTTCATGCAAATCAGATTTTTTTTATTGGCATCTAAGGTTCCACGAGTAAACTTTAAAGAAGAAGTCCACTTCCAGAACAACAATTCACAAATAATTTACTCACCTCCTTGCCATCCAAGATGTTCATGTCTTTCTGTCTTCAGTCGTGAAGAAATCCTAAAACATTTCAGGATTTTTCTCCATATAATGGACTTCATTGGTGCCCCTATTTTGAACTTCCAAAATGTAGTTTAAATGCAGCTTCAAAGGGCTCTAAACGATCCCAGCTGAGGAAGAAGGGTCTTATCTAGCGAAAAGATCGATATTTTTTTTCCAAAAATAAAAATTTGTATATTTTTTAAGCACAAAAGCTTGTGTAGCACAGGCTCTGGGATGCACGTTCACATACTATTGAGTCACGTCGAAAGGTCATGTGGATTGTAGGCGGTTTACAAAGCGAACGTGCAAAGACTAAGAATCCACACTCAAAATGAACGAATCGTTCAAGAACGACCCATCACTAATTTGTAGCATAATGGACGTGCATCCCAGAGCCTGTGCTACACAAGCTTTTGTGCTTAAAAAGTATATAAATGTTCAGTTTTCAAAAAAAAAATGACCGATCGTTTCGCTAGATAAGACCCTTCTTCCTCGGCTGGGATCGTTTAGAGTCTTTTGAAGCTGTATTTAAACTACATTTTGGAAGTTCAAAATCGGGGCACCAATGAAGTCCATTATATGGAGAAAAATGCTGAAATGCTTTCCTCAAAAACCATAATTTCTTATATACAGTCTTATATAGACAACATCTTGGATGACAAGGGGGTGAGTAAATTATTTGTAAATTGTTGTTCTGGGAGTGGAGTTCTCCTTTAACATCCACAGGACTTTCTAATGCACAAAAGGTTCTTCCTTATAGTGGAAAAATTATATTTAGGTCATTAAGTTGTCTTTACACTAAGAAAAAAGTGGTTCTTTTAGGAACTGTTTGCTGAAAGTTTCTTTGGGGAACCTAAAATGGTTCATCACTGCAAAAACCGCCTTTTAGGATCTTTATGAAATTTTTAAGAGTGTTGTTGTTTCAGGGGTTTTCCAAACTCGTCTACATTTCAATCAATGGCATATCAATGATGTGGTCTGCATGTGAGGGTTAAAGTTCAGCTAGTTACTCCTCTGGAAATTCCTCTTCTCTGGCGGGGTGAATGATGTTTTCTTAGCAAGGCTAATGAGAGCCAGATTGCTGAGACTGAATGGGTCAACTGTTAGCCAAATAGCGCAGGAATAGAGGAGGGGGAATTTAACCTTGCAGAGGACCTGAACCTAATGACGCCCAGTTTCACTGTCAAAACAGACACAACTTGGCTGACAAAGAGGCAGCAAGCTGCAAGCCGAATCAATATTTATAGAAATAAATCAGCCAAGCTTGGTCAGATATGCACAGATGCAGCTCAGTTGCACATATTTCCTGTTTTTGAGAAAAAACAGGAAATATTAAAAATCAAAGCCAGTATTAAATGTACTTTATTTTTAGGGGGAATAAATCATTGCGTTCCAAATTTCATGATATTATAATGAAAAATGGGCATGACTACTAATTCTTATTTATCATTTTATACAAGGCTTTTCTTAGACAGAATCTGTTGATCACAGAATAATTTTTATGTTTTATCAAGCTACTAATTTGTTAACAACCTCCAACATATAGTTCATTTTCTACAACTTTAAAAAGCATTTTTAGAGTTTAACACTAAAAAGAAGCACTTGATCTTCTCACAAATGTTTAAAGTCCCATAAAATCAATATTCCAGAAATACACTTCCAGTCAAAAGTTTTTTATGAGATTTTTTATGTTTTTTAAAGAATTATCTTCTGCTGACCAAGCCTGCATTTATTTAATCTAAAATACAGCAGTCTCCAGTTTTCAGTGTCACATGATCCTTCAGAAATCATTCTAATATGCTGATTTGCTGTTCAAGAAACATTTTTAAGTATTATTATAATCAATATTTAAAACAGTTGAGTACATTTTTTAGAATATCAGAATATTACAATGATTTCTGAAGGATCACTGGAGTAATAATGCTAAAAATTCAGCTTTGAAATCACAGCAATAAATGACATTTTAAAATATATTCAAATAGAAAACAGTTATTTTAAATAGTAAAAATATTTCAAAACTTTACTGTTTTGCTATACTTTGGAACAAATAAATAGTCTTCTTTAAAAAAAAAAAAAAAAAAAAAACATTAAAAATCTTACCGTTCAAAAATTTTTGACTGGTAGTGTATCAGTGACTTAAAAAAGTACTTTTCATAAAGGAGCCAAGCTGAGATCACATGACCAGCTGAATACTACTTGGTATCTCAGCTGTTGTTGACACTTTAGTTTGTGAAACACAGGAATCAATGGTGGATAATTCGGTTTCTACAATATGAGCAAAAACTAAACTTTTTTAAAATGTAATATGTATAGGGTCATTCTGTGTCAAATCGAATAAATGTATGAAATTTCCCCAGCTCAATTTTTTTTTTATTTTGTCAACATTGTTTTTCTGAAGAAAGATTAACATGTGTAGTGATAAAATCCCAAATATAAAATGTCATAAATGAATATTTACTGAGTTATCCACTATTTTGTAGAGGCGGGGTCAATATTTTCATCTGAGATTCGGAGCCAAATTACAGGGGGGTAAAAATGACTTTAGAAAGATGCCAGTATCATTATCTTATTTTTACACATAGATTGGTAGGTCTATAAGATCTGTTGACTTAGCTGTCTTTGTTGCATTATACACCAATGGTGACCATTCAAAAATGGGAAAAAGCACTTTTCAAATTTTTTTCTCCAAAGTTTGTATGCCTGAAGTATTACAGGTATCTTAATGCCCTTTTAGATTTTGGTTCTTTACCAACATTCCTTTTGGCATCTTAACTTTTAAGCCCCTGTATGGTTCAGTTCCAGAGATATTGGAATTTCAATATGGCACTGGGAGTAAATTGTTAAATTGTACACATTTTCAGTGGTGAAAAGCCAAATGTGGGTCATTTTAAATACAGATGATTCATATTTTCTTTTAAAGAGGAATGTCCGAAAAACAAACAATGCTGAAATTAGAAATGTATCTCCTTTAATTCTGTCTTTTTATGGCCTTTTCGAGTGCCATAAATATTCTTTTTTCAAAGTTGGTGTGATTGTAATTGAAGAAGTATTAAAGATACCTTAATATCCTTTTAGATTCTGATTCTTAATAAACTTTTCTTTTGGAATCTTCATTTCCCAGGCCTTATTTGGTTTAATTTCAGAGATATGGGGATCTCAATGCAACTCCATGTCCAGATTGTTAAATAAAACCCATTTTCTGGGGTATTATTTAACAATTTAAAATTTTGTCTTTCTCCGTGATTTATGTATTTCTTTCACCAGAAAAAATTGGAGCCGGGACCTCTGGTTGAGTTGACACGGAATGATACTTTACTGGTTATACTTATGTAAAAGGCAATATGTTAAAGCTTCACACTCTTGACACAAACTTACATTTTAAAATAAAATATTAGCCACAGACATTAAGCTAGACAAATAATAACAATAAAAACTTTGAACTTAAAAACAAAACATTTAACAGACAAGCATAGATTTCTGAACTGCTAGAGAGAGGGTGCAAGATTTCAAACCCCTCTGTTAGCACACTCTATAGAGGAGGTGGAGAGGAATCTGTGCACAGCATGGACTGACTTTTCAAAACAGAGCCCCACATCTGTACATCTATGTACCATAACACTTCTAATAGCTGCACACACCTAATCTATTTTCTGTGAAGGAGCATGAAATTCAAAGACATTTTGGCTCCCCCTGCAGGTGAACCTGAGTTCCGCTATGTGGCCGGTATGCATGGGAACGAAGTGCTCGGGAGAGAACTACTGCTCAACCTGATGGAGTACATATGTCAAGAGTACAAACGTGAAAATCAGCGCATTGTTCACCTAGTCAAAGAGACACGCATCCATCTACTTCCCTCGATGAACCCTGATGGCTATGAAATGGCTTACAAGAAGGTAGAGTGGAGAAAACTATGGATATTCTGCTGCTTCTAAAATCCTTCTCTATTAACACACTACCATTCAGAAGGTCTCTTATGCTCACCAAGGCTGCATTTTTTAAAGGGATAGTTCACCCAAAAATGAAAATTCTGTCATTAACTACTCACCTTTTTGTCGTTCCAAACCCGTAAGACCATCATTCATCTTCAGAACACGAATTATGATATTTTTGGTGAAATCCGAGAGCTTTCTGACCCTGCATAGACAGCAACACAACTGACACGTTCAAGGCCCAGAAAGGTAGTAAGGACAGTGTTAAAATAGTCCATGTGACATCAGTGGTTCAACTGTAATTGTATGAAGACGCGAGAATACTTTTTGTGCACAAAAAAAAAACAAAAAATAATTTCTTCTTATCCATGTCAGTCAGATACAACCTTAATTTTATGAAGCTATGAGACTGACACAAAAGAGAAGAAATTGTTTAACATGGTCATTATTTTTGTTTTCTTTGCACATAAAAATTATTGTTGTAGTTTCATAAATTAAAGTTGAACCACTGATGTTACATGGACTATTTTATTGATGTCCTTACTACCTTTCTGGGCCTTAAACATGGTAGTTGTGTTGGTGTCTATGCAGGGACAAAAAACTCAGATTTCATCAAAAATATATTAATTTGTGTTGCGAAGATGAACAAAGGTCTTACAGATTTGGATTGACATGAGGGTGAGTAATTGACAGAATTTTCATTTTTAGGTGAACTATCCCTTTAAATAAAATCCTGCTGCCCCCAAACTTTGAACGGTAATGTACATTTTCATCTGAGGATTCAAATCACATAATCATCAAGCCATTCACTGCATACTAAATACCCTTTATAAATAATCTTTGTGTGTTTTAAATTTTAAATCAAGCACAGACAAGCTCATTTAGTGACTTCATAACTCCTGTGTTTTGTGAACATGCTTTGTTTTACAGGGTTCAGAGCTGGCTGGGTGGGCACTTGGTCGTTATAGTTATGAAGGCATTGACATGAATCACAACTTTGCAGATCTGAACACAGTGATGTGGGATGCCATCGAGCTGGAAACAGACAAATCTAAACTAATCAATCACTACTTTCCCATTCCAGAGCAGTACACTTCAGAAGATGCTATGGTAAAGTAGGCTTGTAATGACCACATATGTGACCCCGGACCACAAAACCAGTCTTAAGTCGTTGGGGTATATTTGTAGCAATAGCCAATAATACATTGTATGGGTCAAAATTATAGATTTTTCTTTTATGGCAAAAATCATTAGGATATTAAGTAAAGATTATGTTCCATGAAGATATATGAACTGTAAATATATGAAAACTTAACTTTTGATTAGTAATATACATTGTTAAGAACTTCATTTGGACAACTTTAAAGGCAATTTTCTCAATATTTTGATTTGTTTGCACCCTCAGATTCCAGGTTTAAAAATATTCCAAATATTAAAAGGTCCAGATAATGTCCTATCCTAACAAACCATACATCAATGGAAAGCTTATTTATTCAGCTTTCAGATGATGTATAAATCTTATGACCTTATGACAAAACCAGTCATAAGTAGCACAGGTATATTTGTAGCAATAGCCAAAAATACTTTGTGTGGGTCAAAATTATCAATTTTTCTTTTATGCAAAAATCATTAGGATATTACGTAAAGATCATGTACCATGAAGATATTTTGTAAGTTTCCTACCGTAAATATATCAAGACTTGATTAGTAATATGCATTGCTAAGAACTTCATATGGACAACTTTAAAGGTGATTTTCTCAGTATTTTGATTTTTTTGCACCCTCAGATTCTAGATTTTCAAATAATCTCGGCCAGATATAATAAATCATATAAATCTCAATTTAAAAAATGACCCTTATGACTGGTTTTGTGGTCCCGGGTCACATAAGAGGTTAAAACAAGCACCCCTCCCATTTTTAAATAACTTCAAATGATCATTCTTCTATCCATACATATAATCTTGCCATAAAATTTGAAATAAATCACATTATTTTGGTCTTATATTTAAGGTGGCTCCAGAAACGAGAGCCGTCATCAGTTGGATGCAGACTATACCATTTGTTCTCAGCGCTAACCTCCATGGAGGAGAGCTGGTGGTCACATACCCATTTGACATGACCAAAGACTGGGCTCCCAAAGAGCACACTCCCACCCCCGATGAGAGCTTTTTCCGCTGGCTGGCCACCGCTTATGCAAGCACCAACCATGTGATGTCCAACCCAGACCGAAGGCCCTGTCACAATGAGGACTTCCTTCGCTATAATAACATTATCAACGGAGCAAACTGGCATACAGTGCCAGGAAGTGAGTTCTGCTGCTTTCGAGATCACAAAAAAAGCCTTAAAGGGTTAGTTCACACAAAAATGAAAATTTATCCTTAATTACTCACCCTCATGTCGTTCCAAAACCATAAGATGTTCTTTTATCTTCAGAAAACAAATTAAGATATTTTTGATGAAAGCCAAAAGCTTTATGACTGCATTGACAGCAACACAACTGACACGTTCAAGGCCCAGAAAGGTAGTAAGGACAGTGTTAAAATAGTCCATGTGACATCAGTGGTTCAACTGTGATTGTATGAAGATGTGAGAATACTTTTTGTGCACAAAGACAAACAAAAATAATGACTTCATTCAACAATTCTTTCTCTTCCGTGTCAGTCTTAATTGCGTGTTCTCGAAAGTACCACGACACATGCATGTTATGCTGTTGACGCAGGAGCCGGCGTTCTGTATATTCATGTTCAAATAAGTAAGGCTGGGCAAAAAATTGCAAGTCATCTTTGCTGTCGAAATCTTCAGACATGTTTACGTAAACAAGGTGCTGCGCATCTGGGTTTTAGGTCAGAATGCCAGCTCTTGTGTCAGCAGCATCACACACATGCGTTGTGATATTCTCGTGAACGCACATCTAAGACAAGGAAGAGAAGTCATCGTTTTTTTGTTTTCTTTGTGCAAAAACAGTATTTTTTTGCAGTCATAAAATTGAGGTTAAACCACTGATATCACATGGACTATTTTAACAATGTCCTTACTTCCTTTCTGGGTCTTGAACTTGTCAGTTGTGTTGCTGTCTATGCAGGGTCAGAAAGCTCTCGTATTTCATCAAAAATATCTTAATTTGTGTTCTGAAGATGAACGAAGGTATCACAGGTTTGGAACGACACAAGGGTCAGTAATTAATGACAGAATTTTCATTTTTGGGTGAACTATCCCTTTAAAGGTTTTGTGAGAGGGTTACACCCGCTACATAAGGCCTAGCCAAAAACAAAACAAAATATCTTGATGAAAATATAAAATTTCATATATCTACTCCCCTAGATGATCATT